>QRFB01017337.1:0-21285 GCA_008931105.1 Oenanthe javanica | reverse complement strand
TTTATTTTAATTCTTAAATGTGTATTTGCGGGAGAACTTTAAGTCTTAGATTATATTCTTCTCATTTGATGCTACTTGCTGAATTGCTTAATTAGTTACCAAATACATTTTAATTACTTTATGATTCTTTTTTATCTTTTTTAAATGCCCAAGAACGAGTTTGTTGCATGGTTGCTTATATACAAGTATGTGATGCTAATAGTTGTATTTATGTAATTTTTTTGTCGTTTGAGCTTAACATGTGTGTCAATAGAAAGAAGAAATAAATTAGAATATGTTGTAAAATAGCAAATGCCAAAGTTAACAGAAATATGTCACGCGGTTCAAATTTCCTAAAGATAATTTTTGACATATGCTAGGAGTTCCTTATTTCATTATCTATTCATCAATAGTATTTTCTTTACAATTTTGGAGTTGTTTTTTTGAGACATGTGAACTAATGGCACTTTTAATTCTTTCTTCAAAAATATTCGTGTAGGTCACTTAGGCTCAGAAAAAAATAACTTTGTTGGAAACTTTGCTCTGTTTTAACTGTGTGTGTGTGTACATATATATATATATATATATATATATATAGTTAANCCGTGTGTGTGTTTGTGCATATAGTTAGTTAGTTAAAAGCATTCTCATTTCTTGCAATTGTTTAGGTTCAAATCAGATGAGGAGAGGACACCGGTGTATCAGATTGTGGAAGAAACATTTCCTCATCTGCTAAGCATATTCAACAGGCTTGTGCAGATTAATAATCCTTCAATTGAAGTAGCAGATTTGATCAAGCTCATCTGCAAAATATTTTGGTCTTCTATATATGTATGCTCTTGCAATTAGATTTTTATTGTGGTCAACTGCTCATTAACATTAAATTTAGTATGTAACATACTTTTTCTGTTCTGCTTGGATATTATTATTTAATAAGCTTTTAGGAGGGATTTCTATTGATGCCAAGCATATTTGTCATTTTCTAGAAACCATTTACTTTCAGAAAAATCAACTCCAAACATCTTGTTCCGGTTTTTCATCAAAAGTGTGGATGTGTGGCTTACTTATATGTGTTAACAAAAAGAATCCCTTAAGATCCTAATACTTTTAAAAGTTGAGCTGCTGTAGCAAGTTTTTAAAATTGTATTTGTCTCTGATTTATTGATTGACTATAGTCATTGCATAATAGAATATTTAGTCGTAGTTCTTTCTAAAAATTTTCAGTTGGAGATTCCAAAGCAATTGTTTGATCCAAGCGTGTTCAATGCTTGGATGGTTCTTTTCTTGAATATCTTAGAGAGACCTGTTCCCTCTGAAGGAGAACCTGCTGATCCAGAACTCAGGAAATCGTGGGGTTGGTGGAAGGTCAAGAAGTGGACAGTACACATATTAAACCGACTTTATACACGGCAAGTTTACTGATTTGAATTGTTTGATTATTAATATCTTGTGAGTTTAATATCTGATTTCCGTTGCATTTTATTTTTACAGATTTGGAGATTTGAAACTTCGAAACCCAGAAAATAAAGCTTTTGCTCAAATGTTCCAGAAAAATTTTGCCGCTAAAATTATGGAATGCCATTTAAATTTGTTAAATGTGATTCGACTTGGTGGCTATCTGCCTGATAGAGTTACCAATCTTACTTTGCAATATTTAAGCAACAGGTATTTGTTTTATCTATCTTTCAGATTCAACTTTCTTTGTGCAAGTAATATCATCATACCTCTGCCCTCTTGTGTATCGGATCTGTGTGATGAAGGGGCAAGTATAGTTATCTGCTAATGTGTTCGCTGTTTCCAAATTATTTTAACTTGATGGGATTTCAAGCTTATGATTATGGAAAAGCAACATTGAGCTAAGCTTGATACCGTGCTCACTGTCCTTCCTTACATTGACTAGATTTTGACACTGCATCACTGTTATAATTTTGTACTTAATTTGTCTTTTTTGACTCCTTTGCAGTGTATCAAAAAATAACACCTATGCTCTGCTTCAACCAAGACTTGATGTTGTACTGTTTGAAATCATTTTTCCTCTTATGTGTTTTAATGACAATGATCAAAAGCTTTGGGATGAAGACCCTCATGAATATGTGAGGAAGGGTTATGGTAAGTCATCAGAATCTGTCATTTATATGTTAACATCATATGAGAAAAGCTGTAACTAGCCAAATAGAGGAAAGACAGTGACCTGAGCAAAGCTAGTTTATAGCTACTATGAAGAACCTCTTGAGTACTTGACTTCACAAAACTGTGAATGGTATGGCTTTAGACCGGTGTACAGGGGGAGAAGGGTTATGTTAGAGAGTTTCTAGTATGGGCATGAGCAGCAGTTGCTTTTCTTCATCTTGCAAAAGTGTGAAGCTGCTCATTGAAGGGGATACATGTTTTACTGGATATTTTAGTATGGGTTGTCCAATGGGCTTTTGAGAATGTTATAAGATTGAAGTGTGTGCAGTAGTTGAGTGTCTATAATGAAATCTTTCTGTTATTTTGTTCCGGCAACCATGATTTCAGTTCTCTGTGGAAGACTGTATGAAAGTCAGGCCTGACATTGAAGGTGGGATACTGTGGAAGGTTGACTTTTTTCCTGGACAGTTTGTAGCTGATTTTACGTGTTACACTTGTTACTAGTCTATATTACTTCATTCGTTAAATCAGCGAATGTTCTTCTTAAACTCTTTTAGGTAGCATTGAGTATTTTATTAGCTGTTTTGGATTCTATATCAGGGCCAAATTTGGTGGTGATATCTCTAGATTCTCAAAGGGTCTTAGATATCGAGGAGGTTTAGGAGTGTACCGTAAGATTTCATTGAATTTGGTATGTGTTTTGGCAGGAGAGTTATAGAAGTTGTTTTGTCAACAAGGAAAATGGATAATCCAATTAAGATTTGACAGGATTAGGTGCATTCACTTACATAGTTTCTGCTCAAATTTATATGGGCAGGGGATTAAAGTTTGCTGGTTTAGAGCCATTTTAGCAGTTTATATATAGGGATTTGCATGTGTTTTCTGGTGTTCCAGCCAAATTTGATAATTTTCTGGGATAGGACTCACATTTGGCCTTCTTTTTGTAAAACACTATTTCACATGAAAGCAATTTAGGTGTCAGTAGTTTGCATTTGGTTAATTCTGTTAAGTGGCTTTGTTTACATACCTAGTGTGAATTGTTAGTTGACTTATTTTTTCCTTGCAGATATTATTGAAGATTTATACAGTCCTAGAACTGCTGCCATGGATTTTGTGAGCGAGTTGATAAGAAAGCGTGGAAAAGAGAACCTTCAGAAATTTGTACTATTCATTGTGGAGATTTTTAAGAGGTAGACATAGTGTTGCAACAGTTATACATTATGAGGATGTATCCCGTTTGACACATATTTCTAATCAGATATGACGAGACAGCGGTAGAATATAAACCTTATCGACAGAAAGACGGGGCCCTACTTGCAATTGGAGTACTGTGTGATAAACTGAAACAGACCGAACCTTACAAGTCTGAGCTTGAGAGGATGTTAGTACAACATGTTTTTCCTGAGTTCAGTTGTCCCTTTGGTCATCTTAGAGCCAAGGTACTTTTCTCTATATCTGAATTTTCTATTTGATTCCACATGAAAAAGAACTGTTTTGTGCTCT
Organism: Oenanthe javanica; assembly: GCA_008931105.1. Lineage (NCBI taxonomy): Eukaryota > Viridiplantae > Streptophyta > Magnoliopsida > Apiales > Apiaceae > Oenanthe > Oenanthe javanica. The sequence goes on along the minus strand of QRFB01017337.1, from coordinate 17,673 downwards.
TGCTTTGCATTTTCTGGCTCTGCAATAATCTACGTTGTCAGCTATTTATAGATAATAGAGAATGTGTCCCTACTCGAATTCAGGCATTCAGTGCATTAATGTAATTTTGGTAGATACTCATTGAGATAAATATAGCGAGCTTTCCGTACCTTGGTCATTATTTGTGATACAATATAAAGCATGACTATATATTGTATTGGTGCCGCTGTGATATTGGTCCCATGTAGATGGTTCTGCAGGAAGAATACCAATAATTTAAAATTTTATATTCATGATGCTGTTCAAGTTCCATCATGGCATTGTCCTGTAATAAACATAGATTGCATAAATTATTTTATTTCTAATTTAGTCAACATTAGACAAATGCTCTTTTATTAGTCTAACTTATCTCGTCCCTATTCTCCCGTGGTTGTAATGTCAGGCTGCCTGGGTTGCTGGACAATATGCTCATATTAACTTCTCAGANCAGGCTGCCTGGGTTGCTGGACAGTATGCTCATATTAACTTCTCAGATATGAACAATTTTCGTAAATCATTACAAATTGTTGTGGCGGGGATGCGAGACCCAGAGCTTCCAGTTCGCGTTGATTCTGTTTTTGCATTACGTTCATTTGTTGAAGCCTGCAAGGGTTGACTTTAGCTTGGTTTCATAATACCTTCTGTTTTCTTGCTCCTCAAATTGTTTGACTTATGTTTAATTTGTACTCTAAATTGCAGATTTGAATGAAATTCGACCGATGCTTCCGCAACTACTTGATGGTATATCATCTACATAATTGTTTACTGGCAATGCCTTATAGTCTCATGGTGGAATTTAATATTTTGCTTTTTTTTCCTTCAGAATTTTTCAAGTTGATGAATGAAATCGAAAATGAAGATCTTGTGTTTACTCTTGAAACTATCGTGGACAAGTTTGGAGAGGAGATGGCACCCTATGCGCTTGGATTGTGTCAGAATCTGGTGATCTATCGCTATATATATTATTTAATTTTTGGAGTCAAACAAATATTGTTTTAGCTGCTTGAAGCTACTTCTTAAAGTTTTTTTTTTTAAATTTATAAAATAAATCAATTTTTTAGGCTGCTGCATTTTGGAAGTGTATGAACACTGCCGAGGCTGAGGATGAAGCTGATGATCCAGGTGCTTTGGCAGCAGTTGGTTGCTTGCGTGCCATAAGTACAATACTCGAGTCAGTCAGCAGTCTTCCTCACCTTTTTGTCCATATTGAGCCAACTCTGCTTCCAATTATGCGTAGAATGCTGACGACTGATGGACAAGGTACTTGTTCTTAAGGCTGACGGCATTTGTATATATTTTGCTTACAAATTATCTGCTGAAAATCTGTATGTATGCTTTCCTTTATCTGCATTAAGGTTATTGTTTTATCCAAATAAATTATGACTCAGTTTGGGGGAAGTGTGCTTTACCGGAAAAGGATTTGTAGTACAAGGTGGATGAGCTATATATTATAACCTATTACTCTTGCCGCAATGTTGTGCAGTCAACACCATTCCTATCACAACCACCACCCAATATAATTAGAAGCGACCGATGAAGAAAAGAAAATTGGTACAACTACAATCTTATTAGGGAAAGTTTAGCATAATTTGAGATTATAATGTATGACCTTTGTGGCATTGCGATAAAATTTCACCATCTCGGTAATTTCTTCACAGCCCTTTTGTGAGAAAGCGCACATTGAATAATAAATTGAAATTTAAATGCATCACCGCTTGTGAAACATAAAACATGGTGTTCAAGTACCACAGTCCCACTTTTTTTTTTCAATTTGGGCATGACATTTATTAATAAAGTCTGTAAATCTTCCATATAATTAAGTTGTATAGTTCCTGCATCAAGTAAAGTGCGGATGTTTGTTAATTTTATATGGGACATGCTTCATTCCATTTGACTAAATAGCAGGTGGACCTCAAAACAATAAAGGAAAATAAGTACTGAAAAATTGTTATTAGCAACTATTTTAGTAGGTGGATTTTTTCATTCTAATGAATCAGGAATTCAGGATAACTACAATTGCTTGCCCTCAATGCCACAAGAGTACCTTACTACATTTAGCTTCTACTGTCAGTCTGTCCTTCCTTTTCACTAGTTATTTTGTGATTGATACATTTGAATATATAGCACAGTATTCTTATATGGATGTTACAGTTTATCTTTCAAGACTCGTGCACTGTATCGTTCCGATGGAAGTTTGCATGTACTTATCTAATCCAATGTTTTTCTGCAGAGGTCCTTGAGGAAGTTTTGGAGATTGTCTCATATATGACTTTTTTCTCACCGTCAATATCCATGGATATGTGGACTCTGTGGCCATTAATGACAGAAGCCCTGGGTGAATGGGCCATTGATTTTTTTTCAAGTATGTTTTTATTTAAATGTAAACAGAAAATAATTTCCCACAAGCCTATATTACAACACCCCCTTCCCTTCTACCATGTTTTCCTTTATTTCCTTCTGGATGACATAGGTAATGCTTGTACTAATTGTATAGATTATAAGATAAGTGATACCGCGCAGTTTGGGCTTCGCGGAAATACACTTTCATGAATATCTATAAATAACATGATTGTGTTGCTACAAATTCTTTACTATTCAGAAATAAGGTGGTATTGAGAATGGGAAGCCTTCTAATTCCACAGCCAAATCNTTTTTCAAGTATGTTTTTATTTAAATGTAAACAGAAAATAATTTCCCACAAGCCTATATTACAACACCCCCTTCCCTTCTACCATGTTTTCCTTTATTTCCTTCTGGATGACATAGGTAATGCTTGTACTAATTGTATAGATTATAAGATAAGTGATACTGCGCAGTTTGGGCTTCGCGGAAATACAGTTTCATAAATATCTATAAATAACACGATTGTGTTGCTACAAATTCTTTACTATTCAGAAATAAGGTGGTATTGAGAATGGGAAGCCTTCTAATTCCACAGCCAAATCCTAGTTTCCATTTCAGTTAGATTATAAAGCAGCATTCATGTTAGGGCATCTCTCTGTCCTAATCCAGAAAGCTTGCCTTTTTATGGGGAAACAGTGACTTATTCAATTGATATTCGTAGCTAACAAGGAATGGTTAAAATGGGATTTGTTATCAGATATATTTTGTAAATCTCAGTACATGAAGTTTTATTTGTCCTAGTTCCCATTCTGGAAGTGCATGATGAAGTAGTTAATTATAGAAGTACCACCTTGCACATTGGATTCTTTCTAGAAGCTGTTTCTATGCACTTGTTTCATGATTAGTTCTTATGGATGTTATCTTTGCATGGCCAGATATTTTGGTTCCTTTGGATAACTTTATATCTAGGAGTACTGCTCATTTTCTGTCCTGCAAGGAACCAGACTACCAGCAAAGTCTTTGGAATGTGATTTCATCTGTAAGCTGGCCTGTCTCTGAATTTATCTATTTTTCAGTCCATCCTTTTCAAAATGAGTATCATTTTCTTATAGTTTATTCTTATCTGTGTTCTCTGTTTTAAATATAGATTATGGGAGATAAAAATTTGGAGGACAATGATATTGAGCCTGCACCTAAGCTCGTTGAAGTGATGTTCCTGAACTGCAGGGGACAGGTGGATCATTGGGTTGAACCATATATTAGAATAACAATTGAACGTTTGCGTGTAGCTGAGAGACCATATTTGAAATGCCTTTTGATGCAAGTGGTAAGAAACTTGGAGTCCCCTGAGAAAACCTTTCTCGTTGACCTAGGGAAATGGACTGCACCTGAAAGCTGAACTTGAAATCTCGATTTTACTTGTCCTTCTTGATTTTAAAAATGCATAGTACTCTCGGCACCTAACTTTGTGTCATGCATGACAAACTATAATACATTATTCTGAAAACACCTTTGGCTAGTGTCATACTAATTTGGAAGACTAAGTCAAGTTTCTAGACAGTGAATTGCAGTCTTTTGTGGTATATATAATATATCTTATTTTTGGGTGTAGAATTTTATGTTGTGCGCTATTCAGAGGTCGCAAAACATAAGACTGAGAGTATATTTTGCTTTTCTGCAGATAGCCGATGCCCTTTACTACAACGCAGCTTTGACGCTCAATATATTGCATAAACTTGGTATTGCTACGGAGGTATTCAACCATTGGTTCCAAATGTTGCAGCAAACTAAAAAGAGTGGTACCAAGGCCAATTTTAAGAGGTGAACTGTCTTTGGCACAAAGCACTTGTTCTCTGCGTGTTAGAATTTTTAATTGCTTACCAGTCTATCACGTGGGTGTCCCAGGGAACATGATAAAAAGATTTGCTGCTTGGGTTTAACATCACTGCTACCGCTTCCTATGGATCAGTTGCCAGGAGAAGCATTGGAGCGTGTTTTCAAGGCCACTCTTGATTTGCTTGTTGCCTACAAAGATCAAGTTGCAGGTTAACACTCTCTTCCTTCTTTCTCCGTTGTTTTGATGTGTACTGGGTTGTGAATGATTAGTTCAAGCCATCAGTGAATTCTTATATAGTCTTGGCTTTAGAAACAAAATTGAATAGCTGGTTTCTATTCTATTATATGTTACTATTACCTCTGTAGAAGCGTCAAAAGAGGAGGAGGTCGAGGATATTGATGATATGGGAAGCTTGCCGACGGATGACGAAGATGACGATGCTGATGGGTCTGACAAGGAAATGGGGGTTGATGCTGAGGATGGAGATGAAGCTAGTAGCGCAAGACATAAAAAATTTACTGCACAGGTTTGTTACACTTTTTATATATTTTTTCAAAGAAATAACCAGATAAATGGTATGATCCCCTATTCCATGAAAAAGCCCTCTCGTAACTACTAATTAGTTTTTGCCAATGAAAGAACTACATTAAATTGATGTTCGTACTGAATGGTTCAGTATCCTAAGTTGTATATTGTTATTTCATTTTAATGCCATCATTTCCTGCTAACCACCAAGTATATATATTGTGAAACAAAAATCAGTCCTTCATCACATGTACCAGTTTTAATTACGGTACTATATGTAGAATGAGGATGTATTAATTTTTTCAGCATCCAAATATCTCATTAATCATCTAAAATTCTAAACAATGCGTCCAATGTACCTATGATGTGGTGATTTAAAATTTTCGAAATGGGATTACACGTAAAACTAAAACTATTGGGGATTAGTGGTGCAAGTAAATTAGTTCAAAGAATTCAAAGTTACCAATGAAGACAACAAATTTGTCAAATTTACTGCAAACAAATGAAGTTTTTGTATAAACTGACAGCTTGCCTTGAATGCATCTTTTGGTTCTTTCCATGATGCTATAAAAGGATTACCCACTTGTAATGATAGACTATGAAGCACGGGGACGCCTCCTGGCTATTGTACCCAAGTTTGGGGACGTCTCGGGGACGGCATGGGGACTTTCTTAAAAACATGGGACGGTAGACTAGATTTGGGGACGTTTTGGGACCTAAAATGACAAAAATACCCGTCCCCCACTTGGAAAAAATGAAATGGCAAGGCTGGAAGATGAGTGGGAGAGAAGAAGCAAACTTTCGGGCCCAAGAGATGTTCCATTGCCTTCTGAATCTGGATCCGGTTTTGATTCTTCTTCTTCAAAAAAAGAGAAAATATGGGACTCTATTTCTATTTTATATTTTAATCTTTTAGATGTTGAAATTTATTTCTATCTTATGTTTTAATCTTTTAGATATTATATAGTTTTTTTTGACAGATAGATGTTATATAGTTATATACATGAATAATTTTTTTTATATATATATATATATATATATATATATATATATATATATATATATATATATATATATATATATTGCCGGTACCCGTACCCTAAGATTTTAAAATTGCCGTTTACCGTCCCCGTACCCGTACTCGTATATGTCCCCGTACCCGTCTCCGTGCAACATAGATGATAGATACCAAGTGAAACTGATCTTTAGATTGATTTCGCAAGGACAAGGAAGAAAGTGGATAACTAATATCTTGTACAAGGGTCTAAAATACCTGTAACACTTTAATGTTTGATTAGTTGTATATCTATCACCCTAATGTGTACTTTTATATCTCTAGTTTCCTATTTGCTCATTTGTACACAACACCTTTTCTGTCTAAATTCATCTGATCAAGCGTTTGTTGTATGTATTGTGAGAGTAATGTGTTTGCAAATGCAGGTCTATCATTAGAAGCTCTCAGAAATTTTGAACATTTACCCAAATATTGTTCAAATTTCATTCAATCCTCCAATTTCATTCATCCCAACCAAGCACAACATAATAGTATTAACTATTTAATTTTCCATATCTGTGAAAGGCTCTAATCATAGACCTGCATTTGCAAAATGCACATTGCACATATGCGATGATTGTAAATGAAAAAGGTTCTAGAGATGATAATGAATAAACATAAGATTGCTAAAATTACGAAGGTAAACATTAAGGTATGAAAAACGCAGTTAATCTTCTGACCTTGGGATAAATATAATTTTCCTTAATTTGAGATATATGTATTCATGTTAAGATGCTATAACCTGTTCTAGGTAACTAAGGTAAGATATAGGTAATCATATTAATATGCTGAATCTTAATATGTATCCTCTATCTGTCTAGTTATATTTCCAGTGTGTCATGTATTTTTTATGCTCCTAGTTTTCTGCATTAAATATTTCTGTCTGTAGATCTTATCATCAGCTGAAATATGACATTGTAGGCAAGCGGTTTCCATTCAGATGATGAAGATGATGACTACGACTCGGATGATGACTTCAGTGATGATGAAATACTGCAATCACCCATTGATGAGATCGACCCCTTTGTTTTCTTTGTGGATACGATCAAAGGTATAATTTTTGTGGCTGCTTACGCCGTCGTTTGCCCATTTTTATTTTGAGTATACCAATAAATCTTGTTTAGTGTAGTGGGANGTGGGCTAACATGCAACTTTCATTCACCGTTTCAACATTTTGTATCTAGCTTTGCAAGCATCTGATCCATTGAGGTTCCAAAGCCTTACACAAACGCTGGACTTTCATTTTCAAGCACTGGCCAATGGTGTTGCTCAGCATGCGGAGCAGAGAAGAGTTGAGATGGAGAAAGAAAAGTTGGAAAAGGCGTCAGCTGTTAGAGTTGCTTCGTAATTTGGTGGCAGGCCCACTGCTATTGCATAAGTTTTTGCAATAATTAGAGTTTGATTATTTCATTCATCCAGTTATGCTGGTAGTCAAACCAGGAGTTTTGCAGTCAGCGTGGAGTTCTGCAATTACTCCCCAGTCGTGGCATGGGATAAGTGCTATGCAGGGTCATGTATTTTCTTGTGTCTTGATCCAAATACGAGAAAAGAAAAGAGTAGGGAACTCGGAAATTCCTTATTTTTGACTATGTGATGTGTATGTTATTTCTGGTGTCGGGTGGGTGAGTCTGGTTGTTCACTATAGTGTGTCCTTGTTGGGTTCTGTATTTTTTGATTTCATTTTGATACAGGTCTAGTCCCAGTTGAGAGGGTATATTTATTGATTGTAACCCTCTGGCATCTGGCACTAGCTTTTAGCTAGGGGGGTGGTATATTTAATTTTCATTTTTGGAAGTTGCGGCGGTGTGACTTATAAATATGTATCTTTTCGGTTTTCATGCCTCTAAATTTGGAGTATGTATCCAAGACAATAATTTGGATGTAAACATTCATTGCAGAGAGTTTAGTTCAAGTAGCTTGCTGTAGAATGTTAAAGATATTTATGCTGTATATGCATATAAGCAGCAATTTATGCACATAGGCATAGTTGGCAGTGGAGGTATACTTAAGTTTTTTCTTGGCCACATTGTATCTGTTGCTTGTATCCTATTTAAAAGTAAAATTTTAGCCCAACGTATACCAAGGAGACAATGACCCCGATTGGCTGGACTTAAATTTAAAATAAGTAATTTTTTTTATACATATTTTCAAAAAAGAATTTAGATAAATATTTATTTTAGAATTTTAAAACCAAATATGATTTTCAAAATTGAAAATAAGTTACTTATTTTCAGAAAAAGTAGATATATACTAATTATTTCTGAAAATAAACACTTATTTCCTGGAAATAAGTCCAGCCAAACGTGTACAATGTCTTTCAGATATTATGATAGGAATCCAGCAATAGTATATTTTTTGAAATTGATTCTTCGACTAGTACGAAAGTGTTATGAAATGGCTTATTATTTAATTCTAGACCATTTACTTTGTATACAAAACCTTAAATGAAGTATTAATTGGAGAACGTAAATGTTTTGCATTATACTCTGCTTATAATACATTGCAACAATTAGTACTCACATATATCTATTTTTATCAAATTGTCTTTATCACGGCAAATAGGGCCAAAATGATCCGGACACCTATATGTTGGAGTATCAGATAGTTTTATTTTTAGCGTGTTCATATTTGGGTCCAATATCATTTTATTCGGATACAAACCGATTCCGGGTATATGAGATCCATATCCAAACTAAATAAGCTAGTACCGTATTTTTTATTTCTTAATTGAGTAGTTTATGATCCACCGAATATGAGTCAAATATGATTCACTAACATTAAGTATCGTTTTTATTTTAACTATTCAAATGATTATCATTTAGTCAAATGAATATAATATTATAAAAACATAATAATTGTGAATTAAAACTTAGGTATATATAATTTATCACGGTGAATAAATCGTATTTTGTGAAAATTTAAACTTATATAAGATATTAAGAAATTATAAAATCACTATTTACATACAGATGTAATGGACTAAAACTATAATTTATATATGGGTTCGAATCGAATATGAACCATGAATCATATTTAGATATTCGGGTAGGAAATTTTTTTAAAAAATAATATGATACCTAATCTGAGCAAGTATATGAGTACTTATAGCCAGGATCATATTTTATCCGAATTTAATTTTCCCGCCAAATTTAAATCATTTATAAAACATATATGAGATATGTATCATATTTTCGAGTAGGATATAAGCTGAGATACCGGATAATCTGGATTAATTTACACCCCTGCCGGCAAAGAATCGTACCCCGCCTAAATAATATCGATCAAGTCAAAGATTCATTTTATAATAATGTACTATATACGGAGATTTCCGTAACTGTGACAAAACATAGTATGTTAGTGGGATTTTTGTTTTTGCCAGGTACACTCAGCGGTTTGGATGGTAAAAAAACAAAATAACAAGAGGAAGATGCGGGGGAACAAGTAAATATGAAAGAGTGGGAAAACAGATCCAATCAGCAGAATCGAAGGAGTGGTTTGATGGTTGGCTGTTGGTGACGGAAATGAAACTTTGGAAACGGAGTTCCGGAGTGTTTAAGGATCGAAATAGCCTATGGCTAACCACCTTGCGTGGTAAAACAACACTCCGGAATCCTGACATTGAAGTCGCCGTCATCAAAGCCACCAACCATGGCGAGTTCTCCCTTGATTACAGGAATTCGACGCGTATCTTTGCATGGGTACGCATGTCCCCAGCCTATGTCAAGCCCCTCGTATGGGCTATCACTTCTCGCTTGGAAAAAACTCGCAGTTGGATTGTTGCATTGAAAGGTTTGATGCTCATGCATGGCATTTTCTGCTGTAAGGTTATTGCTATTGAGCGCATTGGACGATTACCTTTTGATCTCTCCAATTTTAAAGACCGACACTCGCATAATAACAATGTAATATGGGATTGCAATAACTTTATACGAGCTTATTATACGTACCTTGATCAGAAATCTTCCTTTATATTCCTCCATGCACAAGAAAAGCGTAAATCACTCAAGCTCCCCAAAATCGGGGATGATCAAAAACCCAAACCTGCATCAGGTTCTCCGTTGTTGATGCAAGACCTTGTTTCCCTACAAACAATGCAAGATTTGCTTGATTTGTTATTGCAAATCAAACCGANTGCAAATCAAACCGGGGGCATACTCAACGAAATCATACAGAATGATTTCTCCACTAATTATCGAAGCCATGAACTGCATAGTGATCGAGATTTTTGATGTTTACAGCCGTATATGCAGGGCAATTGCTGCGGTCCTCATTAAATTCGAATCAGCTGGGACAGCAGAGACATCCTTAGCATTGAAAATTATGAAAATAGCAATCTCACAAAGTGAGCAGCTCTCTTCGTATCTTCAATTTTGCCAAAATATAGGTGTGCCTAATGCCGAGGATTGTCCAAAACTGAAACCAATCCTAGAAGAAGATATTAAAGAACTTGAAAGTGTAGTAGTGAACCGGATTTCATCCAAATTTTATCCTGATCTAGAAAATTGTAAATCATCGGTTGTAGGCGATCAGACACAAGATAACATCAAGTGTCCGGATTTGTATCAAGAAAATCACAATTCATTGGTTGTAGCTGACATCAACAATGTGCCTGAAGTGGATAAAAGTAATTTAAAGACGGTAATAACGAGCAACTGGGAAGTCTTTGAAGATGATTATGCATCAACAAACCCTTTTCTAACACCATTTGATCAGCCTTTGTTGGCATTAGATCCTCCTCCGCAGGAACTTCCAGATTTGATTAGTTTCGACTAAGTGCAGAGACTTGTACTTGGAGAATTTACTTGTAATCGGCAAAGGATCGCTCATGCACTACAACAAAAAATCAACACATGATGATATTTTACGGCAAGTTCTCAGCCCGGTAATTGTCTAGGACATTGTTTCTTTTTACGTAGATAATCTTCCTTTTTTGTAGTAGTATACTTATGTGCGTGTACATTTATAGATATATAGAGATGGATGTATCTTATTGTTTAGTATTGTTTTCAGTAAAGAAAGTTTATATGAGTTAACTAGATTTTAAACTTGTTTCATTGCAGATATAACAACTATTTGGAGCTTGTTACTCGGTTGATAAATTGAAGGCGAAAACTGAAATGCTGATATGAATGTCCCTTCGTTTAAATTTTGGTTCTAGTTACTTCAATTTGTCAGTGCAGATGTACAATATTTTTAATTATAAAGAAAGATACAAGCATCCATTCATTAGCTTTAATTCGACAAGTCGATTAACTGGTCATTAATTAGGTAACTAACCTTCTCAATAGGAACCTTATGTTTGATACACATTAAGAGTTTCGAATCATTCTTCTTCATTCATTCAAGAAACTAGAAACTCCACAAGTAGCTTCACTTCCACACCATAGATATCTACATGCACAGGTCCTTTTTGCCATTTCCTCAACCAAATCATTTCTTACCCAGTTTCTGGAGTAGTCACGCACTCTGCTACGTTTGGAATTGAAAGCGCAGCACATTCTCAGAACCGAAACATCTAACTAATTCTTGTGCTACCCGAAGTAAAAGATACTTGCAGCAATCTTTTTCTTTTTTGCCATTTTTTCTTTTATAATCAAACCACCACTATATCTCTTACAGAAATGTAACGCAACATATTAAAACGAGCTCCCAGAAGTGTACGTCTGATTTTAGCATCTGGGAAACTGAAAAGGATCTTTATCAGTCACGCCAATAAGGTTTGGAGATCCATACCACTAATAATGTTTACACCAAGTATCTTCTTTGAGGCACTCAAAACCTTAATCCCAAAATCGTAGTGCATATGACATAGCATCTTGTTAATTTTTCCGGCTGCAGACCTGACGAAACATTGTGCCCTTGGCATTTCAGATAGATGTCTATGAACAACTGTTTAAACTCATTAATATACTTGTATGTGTATATATATGGAAAGGTTATTACTAACTATGAAGGTCTGCAGCTTTGAAGAACCTGTTGTTAGTTATTACCAAATTTTATCCAGAGTTTTTTGGTTTATTAAATTTTTATGATCTACAAAGCGGTAAATTTATCTAATTATATGTCCATATATTGAAATGATGTTAATAGTAATAAGTACTTGCAGTCCCTAAAACATCATGCAAAACTGTATATATGCAATCTTGTCAATTGTAGGATACATTATTACTCTGCTCAAACTTTCTTTAAGCGTCCAGAAATTAATTACCACTTCCATATAAGCCATATACACATGTTCTCAATTTCCAATATCTACGAAGCAACGTATACATCAACTTCAAAATTTACAATTTCTCAAGTACTACTAAGCGAAGAACAATGCACCGAATGATACTGATATGATCAATGACCAGTGAAACTAAAGAATATACGAGGATATCAGTTTCCTGTAGAAGATGAACTAGCAGTAGCAAGTTCATCTTTCGCAGAATACCAGCAAATCATCCAAATCTTGGCAGAGAGACAAGCGGATGACGAGTAAATTACTTCTTACGCATGATATAACCACTAGCAATATAACACACAATAAAAGCCACTAGCAACAAACTAGAAGTTGATAAAACTTGAACCCAGACATTATTTACGTATATCAAGATTCAAGTCATTAATTTGTTCAAGCCAGAACATTACTGGTGATCAGTTGAAAACTACTCAATAGCTTGTCTTGCAGCCAATGTTGGTCTATTATGGGAGAGATATATTCCATGCCTTCCTCATTCTGCACCTCAATTGCCTATTGTAACAGCTTATATTCATGAAGTCGAGGGTATAAAACATCTAAACTTCTGAACAAAGACAGATACAAATAACATAACATCCATATAAAGACCGATTGTTAGGAGATAAAAGAGATAGAACTCTGTTGTTCATTGCATTGGGAGCTTCTGACGCCTTTTGTGTTGATGTATTGCATCAGCACTTGGTCTGACAAAATCGAAATAGTGCAGTTTCGAACCAGTTGAAATAGTACGTTTGCAATTTTTAAAACCGCCCAGCACCATGTTATTAGCATATTTAGCTAGATACTCCAAGAAATCGAATAGATACTATTATATCGTCTACTTAATGAAAAGAAGTATATTCAAGTATAATGTTGAATCAGACAAAAATTGACTCCTATAGAATCGAATAAAGAAGGGTATGCACGCTCACATGTCTTAAAAATACGATGGATACTTTATCCGTACCAAACCGTGGGTATCACATTGGTTCACAAGAGTTCGTACCAACTTCCTCAAAGATATCGGAGGACTAAAATGTATCAACATGTCAACTTAAGAACAATAGCGAAGAAAGAAGCAAGTAATTACATAAAATAGGTGAGCATTGAATAAGCTAAGTAGGTAGCTCTGTACGGAAAGAACACAATTAAACATAATGACATTGTCTCAAAATGAACTAAGAGATTACAAAATTCAACAATCCTACAGTCTGGTGGCAAGAAATTGTCTTCTTAACATTAAGTTAAAACAAACAAACAAATTTTAGGAATTCGAACATCTAAAGATTAGCAAATCATGGTTGCGACAACCAACTCATGAACTACGAAGTTCTAACTTCAGCAACGGGTTACATGTGTGATGGCAATCCAGTGCCATATACCCCCATATACCCTGAAAATTCACCTGATTGTAACAAACTTGTTGGTACCATGCCTTGCCCAATGATACCTCAAATCAATTGCATTAGCGAAATTGAAATTTTCTGATGCCAGTTTCTCCAACACCTTCTTAAAGGCACCCTGACTCATCTTCCGTCCAGCAATTCTAGCTCCCCGTCTTTTTGTACTCATTGGCAAAGGATACATGGATATTGTTGTGGTGCAACAAGCAGACTGCCAACCACCACAGCCCCAACGATAACATTGCTGAGGAGTACCAGTACACGAGCAAACCGGTATAGGAATACTAGAAAAGTCCATATCTATCCCGTTTATGACCACGTCCATAGTCTTCTTTGGAGCTTTCGCACGGTGACCAGAAGAACTGCCATTTTCCTTCTGAATGGTAGGACATCTCTTTGGCTTCTTTTCTTTTGGAGGTTTGGGTGCAGCAAGACTTTGCCTTTTCTTCACAGGGGCACCGTCTTCTTTCTTCACAACTGTATCATCCATGGCAACCCTTGCATCCTTCATCAATTCAGGCTGATGCTGTTGCTGCTGCTGCAACATATGCATCGAATGAGCTGCTGCAGGATGCTCACGAAATCCCGCGAAACTAGAATTCGCTGAAATCATCTGCTGAACAAATCTTTCCCTAGCCCAACTATCCCCCATAGGGTCTATGTGCAGAGGAGATTCAGAGACCAACGGATGAAACGCTCCACCATTGTGGTTCATCACAACAGAATTTTCGCGTCCATGGAAAGGTCTAGAGACATGCCTCTCAATCGAAGGGAAAAGGTGCAGATTAAGATTCCCAGGTTTATTATAATGTTGTTCGTAGAAATTCCAATGCCGCAAATTCAATCCTCCATCATCCATCCTATCAATCTACAAATCAAAGATTATCAACAACAAAAGCATTATATTCATTCTTCATTTTCACATCTAATCCGCTATGTTTATTATTATTATCTAGACACATAATCTTCCAATCGTAAAATCAAAGCTAAACCATCACAGATATGACATTCCATTCCCTGCAAGCTGTAATCTATCTCTTTGAGTTCTCATTATTAATAATTTTCTCCATATATCAAAATATTACAGAAACTGCAAAATACCACAATGGCTAATGAAACACATAAGGTCCCATAAATGATCAACAGAAATGAATGCTGTAACCCCAAAATGAAGCATTATAATTCATATATAGTTATTTTTAAATAAAGATCAAAACTTTAGGTTCCAAATCTGCCAAGTTCTGATTTTTAATAATTTCCTCCAAATATCAAACCAAATCATTGAATTTCAAAATACCCAATATAATTCACAATCGCTGATAAAACCCAGAAGACCAAAAAAGATCAAAACTGTATCTATGGTTTATTTTGGGGAAAAAAAGATCAAGTTCTGATTATACCAACCAAATTATTGAATCTGAAAAAACCCATTATTTCACAAGGGCTTACAAAAAAGAAATAACCCCATAAATGATAAACAGATATTAATGATGTATTTCCAAATTGCAGCATTATAAAATCTTGAATTAGCAAAAAGATCAAAACTTTAGGTTTCAAACCCAGATCTGAAATGGTATTTCAAATCAATTACTAAACTTAAACAGCAATTACCCATGTATACATACACATCAAATCCAAATGTATATAACATGTAGATATCAGATCTAAAGTAATCATAGCAAGATTCCATTTTTTCAAGGACATCACTAACAATAAGCATAAAAAATAGTCAGCTGAATAATATATATGGAAATGACTTTGAAAAATCGTACAACCGAATAAATAGTAGATATATATGTACAGAGAGAGAATAAAGCTTAGATTTTTAAGAGAGAGAGGAGATAGAGAGAGAGAACATACTTGTGTTAGTAAACACCTCTTTTAGGGTTGTCCCTCTGGAGACACAGGAGAGAGGAGAGAGAGCATAAACAAGAGAGAGAGATTGAGAGAGAGAAATGTGAAAGAGAGAGGTTTGTATATATACACTATGATAAATTTGTGATGGAATGTTTACACAAATATTTACATATGAAATAAAATATTTTACAAACATTATAATAAACATAGTATATATGTGTGTGCCACGTGGATACCTTAGTTGCACTCCAAGTATCATCTACCTTCTTTTTTTTATTTGTGAGGTGGTCACCTGTCCTTGTCTCTTTTATCTTAATTTTCCTTTTTATCACATTTGATATTTTATTTATTTATTAATCGAAGGGGCCCTTGTGTATAATATACAAATTTGCAACTGTCTATTCCATCTTTATCATATCCATATACTTATATATTTATATATTTAAAAGGATCTATTTCATGTTTTTACTTGACCAAATTTGACTTTTTTTAATCTTTTGTTTATTCCTTTGTAAAGGTTTGTTGCTTTAGATGAACAAAATGTCACTATGCTAATCAATATTTATTTTGTCACAATTTAACTTATTTTATTCTAATTTTATTTCTCGAAAATCTTCATTTTTATGCTTATTAAAATTTATTAATGTTTAAATTTAAATAGAAAATGAAATTTCAATACTTATTTTGATGACTAAAGGTTGTATAATAAAGTTTCAATTTAAATTGAAATGTTGAAATGTAACTTGACTGGATAAAAAAACAGAAAAGTGATGAATAAGAAATTGAACAGATTATGATTAGCAAATTCTATGGGCTTCATGGGTCCGATCATGTCATGGGTTAATCATGTAGCCCAATAGTAAACTACCCTTTTAAATTTACAGCATTGCAAACTTCTTCTTTTTGACATGAGCACCATTGCAAACTTAACATGCCCCTAAAGGATTATAATCTACTATATATATTGACCAACTTGAATTGAAATCTATTGCAATTAACAAGAATTTTATACAAGGAGTGCATTTTGAATTACAGACCTACCTAGATTACGGAATAGCCAAATCAAACATACAAAAAATTGGAGCAAAATTGCATGATCCAACAAGCACCAAACCATTATTGTTTAATTGAAACTCGTTACATCATGTACGTGCATTCTTAAATAAAAATATTTTTTCTTTTCTCTCTCTCTTGTGGCCTTAAAAAACAGAGCTCTACTACAAATATTTTATACATTCTTTGATAACTGCACACATAATCTCGATACCTATAACACACACACATATATATAAATCATCTAACGGAATCTTACTTTGGTCATTTGTACNTACAAATATTTTATACATTCTTTGATAACTGCACACATAATCTCGATACCTATAACACACACACGTATACTCCCTCCGTCCCATAAATCTTGTCTCAGTTTGATTTTTCAAAGTCAAATTAATCAATTTTGACTAACAAATAAAATATATTATATAATATTATATATTTTTTTAAAAAATATTATGACAAACTTTGATTATCCTATTTTATGAATCAATTTACAGATTTTAAAAATAATAATTTATTATTTTTTAATTGTTAGTCAAAGTTGGATTAATTTGACTTTAAAAAGTCAAACTGAGACAAGATTTATGGGACGGAGGGAGTATATAAATCATCTAACGGAATCTTACTTTGGTCATTTGTATGTGGTTGTTTGACTTTTTATATCTAGTTTAAAATATATTGATTGTATATTTAAGATTAATTTCTTTTAAATTTCCATTAAAAAAATACATGTATAATATTTTAATTCAGAAAAGTAAAATAACAATTTATCATAGAATTACTTCTAGATATCTTTTATACATGTCTGTGTATAATTAACTAATTTAATTGTTATACTAGTTCCCAAAAAAAAACTCCATAATTAATTATACATACTTGACATAAAATCCATAATTAAAAATCTAACTAATGCCATGATTATTGAGTTCCGAGATAATGTTAGAGTAATGTTATGGATCTCAAAAATATTGTGAAAATATTTTTTCTTTAATGATGTGATAGTTTGTAGGTGTTTGAATCCTATAAATATTTTTAAAATATTTTTATAAAGGATGTGACGGTTCGACGTGGAAAATTTTAATTGGTATAGTTAATGTGACAATAAATAAGGTTTATCTCATTTATTATTTTCACAACTAATTAAAATTTTTAATTTTGTTATCTTAGCATTGTCATATCATTTGAAAAAAATATATTTTAGGAACATTTGTGGGTCTATAGCATCACTCATAATTTAAAGAATAATATTGTTAGTTGTACCAATTTCGATATCAAATTTTCATGAGATATATGTGGTTTTTCTAATTAGTAATATTTGTGATTTATTTTGAAAATTTATTAAAACCTTTAATTATTTCCT
>QRFB01017336.1:0-21285 GCA_008931105.1 Oenanthe javanica | reverse complement strand
TTAAAAGTATTTGTATTTTAATAGAATAATACTTGTTTAGGAATTTATTTTAACTAGAAAATTAATGTGAGATTAATGTTAAAAAATTTAAGATCTAATGTGAGATTAATTACCAAACTTTTAATGTTTAGATTTTAATATTATACTATTGATAGATGTAAAACGTCTGGGTTGAGTACATAAATTTGGATCGAGTAACGACATAGCAATAAACAATATATCTAAGGTACGGTACTAAAAAAATATATAACTATTAGGACTTGACAGACAAAACTAGTGCATCATATGTACCAGAAAATATAATTTTTATAGGGTTGGAACTTCAAAATAAGTGTATAAATTTTTTTACAAGAATTCTCACAATAAACCATCATATATATAGACATCTAGTATCCCTGAATTCATCACAAGAATTATTATTTTGTATTGTATACGAATTTAATTTTATTGTAATTGATTACCAACAATTTAAATATATAAGATGGAGTTAAATTTTAATATAAAAAATAACATTACAAAACTCATAACTTGGACTACTACTAAATAACAAAATTAGTAGATATGAACTTGTTTAATAGATAGATTATGTATCTAAGTGCTAGAATTAAGACATAAGAAACCCCCACCATTACGTGTTGATGATGAAGAATATATTAAATGTTTGCGTGATTGACGTTAAGTATGATTAGCTGGCTCTGAAATAGCTACCGGATCTTCCGAATCTTACTAACTACTCCAACTTGAACAAAAAGGAAGATCATTTACAAACAAGTAAAGAAAAACACATATATTTATAGAATCATTAGTGTTGTATGAGANAGAAAAACACATATATTTATAGAATCATTAGTGTTGTATGAGAGTAACAATTACTTAATTATGTTAGTTAATTAGTAACATTAATAGTTTTTTTAAGAAACTAAAACTAATAGTTACTCTCTCCGTCTCATTATACAAGTCACTTTTAAAAAATTTAGGCATATTAAAAATTTCTAACATAAAAATTATTTTTCATTTGTTTTCATATTAATTGCATTAGTTGAGATAGTTTCAATGTATATTTGAATGATAATTTCATTTCATTAATTATTAGTACAAATACCAATAGTTAGTTAATGGTTATTTTAAAATTTTACTTATAAAATTATATTGGAACTAAGATAATAGACATGTATTCTGAAATAATTTTTTTTTAAAAAAATGATTACTAATTTGGGACCGTGAGAGTAAATGCATCAAATCAAAAGCACATGCAAAGGCTTTACCACAACTCCTTAAATGACCCCTCTTTTCTCCTCTTTTTCGTGTGTTATTTTCACGACTACTTCACTTAACCTGAAGTCAACATTTACCATTCAAGAAATCTTCGTTTATTCATCTTTAGGTGAAATTTTAAGTTTCTTCGACAGAAGGATTACTAATTATATATTTTCGTAGTATAGTAGGAGAATAAATCTAATTAAGAGTAACACTTTATTATAAACTTTTTAACATGAGAACGATAATTTTTTTTACTAAATTCTGCAGAACCATAATAAAAAGTAAAAAAATAGTGCATAACAATAATAAAAAAAATTATCTAAACACTTTTTCTGTATTTTTTATTATGATTTTACAAAATTTAATAAAAAAATTCACGGTTCTCAAACTAAAAAGTTGTCATCGATTGTTACCTCTGATTAATATATATTGTCTGTTGGGACATACATATTGAGTGGGATATATGAATATTATTGACATGTCTACTAATTAACTTGGTTGATAAAAATTTGTTGCATGATTATACATAATTAAATAATGAATCAAAGTCAACATTATCCAATTATTATTACTTTCGGTAGCCTTGTAGTATAAATCGCAACAAGATGATATCTATATATAATAGATAGATATATAGATTTATTTGCAGATAGATCATAGATGGCTTTGAGCAACCATATATTTAATGGTGATCGATGCCTAGCTAATGGTGGACCAAAATAATAGGTAATGTTGGATTTTCAACAAGTCATAGCTAATTAATTACATGACTGCTGAGGGACCTGAAATTATAATTAGCAAATACATGTCACAGATTACAAATTTACAATCTCCAATTAAGTACTCATATAATTAAATAATATACGGAATCAAACCTTACCACCTTTCTCACTTCATTACGTGGGTTTTCAATTTTGCCGCGCTTTTTTCTTTCTCTTGTGGAGGTTAGAAACAACTAGTCTACCCACCATCAGGTGCTTAAGAATTTATGGTAGCTACATATATATGAACAATGGAGTGATACTGTGATAGTGTGTGTATGCTCATGCATGTATATAGATGTTTATTAATTTTGTTAAACACGCATTTTAAGGTGCATGTTAAAAGCTAGTTCAATAACAAGATAAGGTGTTACTTAAACGCCGCGTTAAATTTTATTAGATGACTTGTTTCGAATACTTGCTCTTCGGATTTGTGGGATTATTTCTAGGTTGAGTGAATGTTAACAACACCTCTGGTTATTAAAAAAAAAACACCTCTGGTTCGAAACAAACCTAAAGATTTGTNAAACGCCGCGTTAAATTTTATTAGATGACTTGTTTCGAATACTTGCTCTTCGGATTTGTGGGATAATTTCTAGGTTGAGTGAATGTTGTTAACAACACCTCTGGTTATTCAAAAAAAAACACCTCTGGTTCGAAACAAACCTAAAGATTTGTTCAAATTTAATCATGAATTCATAAACAATTGTGCATAATTAGTGGAATTTTGAGTGTTATAATCGTATCCACCATCCAATATAAAACTGAATTGACTTGCTTTTTACGAGAAATTAATTATGTTTAATTTTTATAATGGTGATTGAGGTGATGCCCGGCCATATTATGATTTTAAGATCTCTCAAATCCTCGACTACGGCCCACCGGCTTGTGGTTATCAAAAAAGAAAACTAACCAATGAAGCTAATATGCAACCTACTTAATCAGTTAATCCTTTAATAATACAAGCTTTATCAATAATTAAAACTTCTAATCACCTTTCTTCTTTTCTACAAACATCATTTTAGAAGGATCCAAAAAAATAATTGATATATATATAGTAGTTTGAAGTATAAACTACCTCCAAAACTCATGACTTATTAGTCTTCTGTTTTCCAGAATATATCATAATTCATGTTCATACCAAACATTTCAAACAAAGTGGGTATGACCCAACTAGTCCATGTGTATTCCAAGTCCTTTTTTAAGTATTTAACAAGTTATTTGGTAGAGTTGGCTTTAAGTCATGTAAATCTTTGAGGACGCGCGGACACAATTCTCTCCCACGCTCATACATATGGATGCAAACTAGTCGATCTCTCCTACGCTCAGACAAATATGGATGCAAACGAGTCGAGCGAAACATTTTCAGACTCGTGCTTATGTTTAACTAAGAAATTCGAGCTCGAATTTGATCAAACCGTAACTATTAATCTCAAAGTTTGGCACGACAAAAATTTAGAAAGCGAGTTCCGCTAGATACTCGAATTGACCGTACTTGGTATTGACAAAAATTCGAATGTGATAGGTTTGGCTCAAGTTCAATTGAATTAGGCAAGTAAAATAAATATAAATTCTAAATAAATGCAATGTATAATTTGTAAATAATAAACAAATAAAGCTCATTAGACTAGGGAGCCTCATGAGCTTTGGAAGTCGAGCGTGGTATATGATGGAAGCTTAAGCTTCTATTCTCCGCGTTCTCATCTACAGAATGTACAGGAGTACAGGACAAATGAAAGGATATACCTCTAATTAGAGATAATTTTTCATTACCAAAAGATCTATTAAAAAAATATAACTATTACATTTCAACCAATTCAATTCCACCTACCATGTAAATTTTCCAATATTGAGTATAAAGATTCAATGAATAGAAAAAAAAATAAGAAAAGAAACAAAAATAAAAATAATTTAAGTTCCCATACTTCACATGAATGGATGCCAACAACAAATGATGACAAGCCTGGGCAAAAAATCCCAAGAGGGGGTACAAATGACAAAGAACAGAATCCGAGTGCTCTGCTAGCAGCAAACCAATATCCCATGTGAAATGCGAGCCCAAGAATGGAAAGGAGTTCCAGTCCTCCTAGAGTATGATACAACACTATCGACAACCAATTTCTTTTCAACCACTTTTTTTATCTGCTGAACCTTTTAGGTTGAAATTTAACCACCTCTTCTTGCTAGACTTATCCTTCCCATCTGAGCTACCATCATCCACGGGGCTCTCCCCTTTACAATTTTCAGCAGGTATTTTGCTACTACTTCCATTGCTAACACTAGAAGTATCCACACTAGTTTGACTGACCGGCTTACTTACCGTAAATGTAGAATGTATGCTGTCTCGTTGTTTCAGTAGCTCCTCAACCTAGTATGGCAAACACAAAGTGACTAATTAAATTTGGCTCTAATGTCAGCTAGCGTAAAAAAGCGAGCCGCCAATTTCAAAAATTTTCAATAAATTAATTATATAGGTTCCTAGATCTTCGTTATGAAAGGGTCAAAAAATAATTTTTATGTAAATTTTAATTTAAATATATTTATAGGGTAACAATCAGGTGAAAACTTTTTAGCGTAAGAACCGTGAAAACTTTCATTAAATTTTGCAGAACCATAATAAAAAATGTAAAAAAAAATCTTTAGATACACTTTTTATTATAGTTTTGCAAATAAAATTATGGTAAATGTAAAAAAATGTTTATATAAACTTTTTATTATAGTTTTGCAAATAAAATTATGGTTCTGCACTATTTTTTTTCATTTTTATTATGGTTCTGCAGAATTTAGTAAAAGTTTTCACGGTTCTCGCGTTAAAAAGTTTACAGCGGAGTGTTACCCTATATTTATAATAGATATGTACATATATTTGCAAGTTCAGGGGGTCAATTGCCCCCATTTCTAACATGGTGCCTTTTTAGACACGTGTATGTTTCAAGTCGTCGACTAGGGGCCCCTATTGTTTTGGGTCATACAGAAGTGGGTACTGACTTATTGTTGTTGTATAATACTTAAAAATTCTAAAATCTCATAAAACTAATTAAATATGGAAGGAATTGGAGCCTTCATGATTTAATGCCTATATTTTGGGTAAGGTTCGAGAGAGAACCACCTTAAAAAGCTAACCGAGAGAACCACTTAAAAATTCAAAAAAGCTATAAATATATTTATATCATCAATACAATTTTAAAAACTCAATTATTACCAAAAATATGCTTGTAGAAATTTATTTTTATAGAGATTCAAAAACAGAGTCTTAAAATTTTGTGAGATTCTAAAAGGGATTCAAAAAAAAAATTCATGTTTTTTTTATTTACAAAAGTTAATTAGAATTTTAGATCGTAGTATGCATTTAAGAATATTAATAATTTTTTACAATTTTAAAATTAATTTTTTTAAGTGGTTTTCTCGGTTCTCTTTTTAAGGAGGTTCTCTCTAGAACCTTGGCCTATTATATATATATATATATATATAGAGAGAGAGAGAGAGAGAGAGAGAGGTGAGAGAGGGAGGGAGAGACGGAGAGACGGAGAGACGGAGAGGGGGAGAGAGGGAGCAATGAATTACATTTTCCCATTTACTTAAATCCAGGTCAAAATATATAAAAGACAATTTATATTTATACAACTATTTTTATAAATTTCTCAATTATGTCTAAGTTTGGGTTTTCAGTGGGGTGAAAAGGAACTTGCTCTAACTAAAAACTTGTGGCCCATTTCTTCTAGGTAAAGTTTTTGACTTCTTGAGAAAGCTGGGGTGGTAAAGGCTATGTATGGCCATAACGTGTGTCCGCTTCCGCCACTGAAGACAGCTTATTGGCAGAATAAATAAGCCAATATGAGCAAAGCATAGCAGATAGGCAAACCAACAACCATAAATGGTTCACAGAGGACAAGAAAACTGGAAGTTGAAAACTGGAAGTCGGGTAAGATTCTTTAAATAGTAAGTTTGTACATATATGGTGCAATAAAATCAGAATATATATATAGGTAAGCAGCATCAGCATCACACAACAAGGTCAACAAAAATCCATCTCCTCTGAGGGCAAAGATGCAAAGTCGGTGTTTGCATCATTTACATGGTTTTCCTAATGTAAAAGCTATTCAACTGTAATTATGCTTCTGTATATATATCCTTGTTCATGAAAAAGGCAAAAAAGACAGTGCAGTGCCTATGGGTGGAGACAACTTACAGTTTGCTTCTCCTGGCTATATCTGTTGGTCACTTCTTGATAATGTGCCAATGCCTACAAAATGTTAAATTAGGACATGCATTAACAAGATTATACTGCAAAAACATATACAACTAGTAGAGCAAACTATAGGCCATTACCTTTCTGTATTCCGTCTCAAATTGGCGTAGCTCATTTCTCTTACTTAAGATCTGAGCTTCAATATCTTTGAGCTTATTCGTTGTATCCTCATATGTCTTTGTACACAGGGCTTCAATTGTGTAGGAAGCAGTTTTAAAGAAATTATCTCCTGCATTAATTATAGTACACTTAGCATACAGTTTAATGAAAATTGATAAGACCTGTAGGTAAGCTTAATAGATGGTTAAACAGAAAAGGATGAAGCTTCCAGACCGTAAACTGCAAATACATGGGTGCCAGATTTTAGTTCTGAGACCTCGCAAGGTTGTAGGCCTTCCAACCTTTTAAAAAAAGCAGCTTCAGGATCCTTGGCCATTGCCAACTGCACCACCATATTTTTAATAGTAAGAATATAAACTGTTGACGAAGATCAGTTTGACAGGAAATAGTAAAATGGTAGTGTACTACATATACCGCATTTACAGTTGAATCCATCTTGTACACTTNTATAAACTGTTGACGAAGATCAGTTTGACAGGAAATAGTAAAATGGTAGTGTACTACATATACCGCATTTACAGTTGAATCCATCCTGTACACTTGAAAATGTAAGAAATACATTCCAGCAGAAGTCACTTTGCCAGCCTTCTCACTATCTTCCTGCACAGACATATAATTAGCAAATACTGTTGATGATCCGAGTACACACCAACAGAAAAGTACAGATTGAACATGACTCCAAGAATCATCAATTTGAAGCTAAAAGATATGTTATCAGTTTACATATGATTACCCAAATAACATGTATTATCTGATAATTTAATACGTTACAAAATACATAATTTATTATTATTTTAATCTTCTAAAAATATCTTAAATAAACAATCCTATAAGTTCATTCAATATAAATGCAGCTTGAGTATTAGTTTTACTAATATTATCATCAGCCTAACACATGCCCAGAACAGAAGTAGAGGAACATACTAATGGTATGATAATGTTCGCTAATTTGTGTCGCCATGAACTTATGTCACCAAAATCAATAAAATGCATCTTTTAACATTAACACTGATCACAATTTAAGTTTCAGGCCCCAGTCACAGTGATCTTGTACACCAATTTAAAGTCTTTAAAGTCTTTTGACTCGAGTTCCGTGTTCTCACATAAAGTAATTAACCAACTTCTTGAAGAAAGAAGTTGTTTTTTTGGAACATTAATTTTCACTAAATCCAAACTGATCTGAGCCCCTAAATTGTGCTATTCTTATTACTCAAGTCCTCTGAATTGTATGGTTTCTACATATGTAAGTGCAAAATGCCATATTTTCCATGCATCAACAATTATGTTGTTTTGTTCTGCTGGAAACTCTGTATTCTCCTTTCATTGTTCCTTAAACACCTCTAGCTTACTAAAATTACAATTATCTACCTAATCTGCAATAGTTGCACAACGTTCATAACTTAATCATAGCAGTAACACAATAATCGGTACAATCTCTAGCTTACACACTTGTTGTATCCAGATATATCTTGTTTTACATCTCTGCTCAGTTCTGCTTTTCAACTAGTTAGCAGACATATTTGCTGTTTGCATATATGTTTATCGACTACATAGGATGGATTTAAATATCTGACCAATTCCAGGTGGCGATGGGCATCAACCACCACCCTGTCGGATCCAACACCCGCAGGCCTGCACCGAATGAGGTGGGAATTCGGGGATTTTTTTTCAGGGGATGTGCCCTCTCCAAGCTTCACTCCTAGGCATGAACCTCGACGCCCCTCTAACAACACTGCCTCCACCCCCACAATCTGAATGGATATGCACGGTTGACTTGCGGTTGGAAACCACAATTTCCATTACCCCATGCTTGTTCAGTTCAACAAGAGAGACAGCCGGCAAGAGATATATCTGTCTGACATATTTTCTATGAATGCTCTTAATTTGTTGAGCCAAACAAAACATAAAAAATCCGGAATAGCTACCATCATACCGGAACCAGTCAACCAGCTATGTGTTATGCTAATTGTTGCACAAGAATACAATTGCAGAAATACTATTGTACATTAACGATCCACAATGTTATAATTATTATGCTTAAGATCTCAGGAAAAAATACCACAATCTTTTATTTTGAAGAATAGATTTCAACTATAACCGAAGTAAGTTAAAGGCAACCCAAAATTATAATAAAAATTGACACAACTACTACATATATTGTCACCTGTAAAGCCAACCCATAACCTCCGGTGACTTCTTGTTCAAAGTAAAGAAGCTGCAAAATCACATCCATATATATCTATTAACATGCCACTCTGCAAGATTTTAGTATTTCTTCAGATGTATTGGGGGCAGGAAAGAAGAAGCTAAACTAACCATTCTAAAGCGAAAAACTTTTGTTATGCATGTCATTATACCTTGAATTTGCTTTGTGCAGAGGAAGTAACTCTGACTACAATCCCTGCAGCAGCTTGATCCCCATTTATTGTAACCCCAAAAAAGTGGGCACATTGCTTTTCTACCTGCCTCAAAACTTACAACGTTAACATCAAGAAGACATCTGAAGAGAAATCTAAATCATGCAAGCATGTACCTTTCCACTAACTGATGTTCCAACTGGAAGAGGTCGAACTGTAACAGTTCCATTCAATGCTTCCTCAAGAACATTAGCAGAAATGGTGGTTTTGATAGGAACACCCAGCTTGCTAAGAATAAATGCAGTGACAGAGTAAGATACTCCCTTCTAAGCAGATGCTAACATTTTCTGAAAGAAGTTACCTGAATAATGCAGCAAACATTGTATTGACAGTTCCAAGATTAGATAGATCAACTTCCATCTCCATGCCTTCAGCATCAATAGCCTATTAAAAACCATATAAAAATCAATAGAAGAATGTAAGAAACAGGAACATTAATATCACAAGACAAAAACTAAAGTTATATTTACATCAAAAAAACCAATTTGTGGCAACAAAATTTATTTATTGACATATCGCATTATAGGAAGATCAATTCCTAATGTCTAAACAAAATGCTAATATATTATCAAATGTATGATAGGAATAACTTCCCCAATGTTGATGACTCAGAAATATGAACTGAAATTTCGAGTTCCATTAATTACCCAGTTTCGTAAAGTACACTGCAGCTATAAGGAAGTATACTGAATGAGCACTTCACATAACTTCATGACAGTGACATAGGAAGTTCCTACATATATAGGCTTATGTTTAATGGAGAACTCTCTTATTTGAGTAACTGAGGAACCAAATAACAAATATAATTACAAAACATATGAAAAATTGTTGAACATTGAAAAAACTATACACAAAATTATAGGATACTATTCAGCAGTAGTATTCTGTAATTTGTGTTCTATATTTTTTGTGTATTATGTAATTTTTTTGTGTGTTTTGCAATTATTTTTGCCGTTCTATAATTCTTTGTATGTTCAGTAGTCTTTCATAATTATTTGTTAATCAAATTCTTATAAAATAGGAATTGGTTCCCCAGTTACTCAAATAAGTATATATATGTATATGTATGTGTGAAGACACATATAGCCACTACCTTGTTCTTACTTGATTATGCTTCTAAAGCAATAGAGCTGGCTAAATAAGTAACAAATTATATATGTAACGCAGCAGATAGGTATGAATATAGAGCACAGAAAAAGAAAGAGAAGATATGTTGTTGCCTTTATTAATATGAAGAGATCACGGAAGATTAGATATACTCTCTACTCTGGGCTCTAATACATGATCCTAAAGCTATCATTAGTTTATACCTCCCAGACATATATCTGCCTTTATTTTTGTCATAAATCCCGAAAAACTGTTCTCTGAATTATCTATTATATACACGCTTTTTCACATTAGAACTCCCGGGAAAAAGATTCACAGCTTCTACAACACTATCCATGTATCGAACTACTGCATAGTGTTACCGATTTGTTCATAATTTCAAAACCAAGTCATGCATATTGCATCTTATATAAGAATACATGATCTGACTCGTAAATAACCTACATATACTTCTCCGTATAGATGTAATTACTTTTAAGGATTGAATATTCACATTTGGCCATAATATTACAATATCTTTTAGATACTCTAGGTTAGTTCACGTTCTTCATTCATCTTATAGGACACAGACTTTAACATAACCATGTGAAAATCATGTCTTTTAGCATATTCTAAAAACCAACTTAACCCTCAAAATGATAAGTCTGTAGAACCTAGAATACGCATTTCCACTCCTGATCCAGGACGTAGGCTATTGCCTATCGTTGTCAAATAGAATCAGCTCAACAAATTCTACTATCCCAAGCTTGTCAGATACATTTAAATTCAATCCCGCATGAGAATGTATGTAAAATGTTAATGATAGCAAAGACAAAATGCAATCTTATAGAAACAAATTTCCTAGAGCTTTTTAGAATGTACATATTAAGTACTACGTCGTTTTTATTGTAGAAAACTACCTGAAATCCAGCATTATCATACTGCCTTCTTTTCTCTGCATCAGATAAAATATTGTAAGAATACGCAACCTCCTGAAAAAGTTCCGCAGCTTCAGGATTATTGACGTTCTTGTCAGGATGATACCTGTACACATGTAATTTCATTACCACCAAGTATATAGTAGTCGATAACATAATCAGGAATTAAGAACAAATAAAGTTTCAAATCACACTATCTTTTATTTTTATCAGAATTACAAAAAAAATTCAGCTACAAAAAACATCATCGGACTATTTCCATGTTAACCGTCATGAATACATTTCCTGCCCAATAAACATTTGTCTAATATCGAGAACTGCAGTTATTTTCAAAATCAGGTAATGACCGAGGAAGGTTAAATAGACTCATTGCTTGTGTATATCATAAAGTAACTATCTTTATTTGGATTACTCACATTCATCTCTACCAACATATAATCCTGAAATTTCACTACACGGCAGAAACGAATAACCCCCTGATATTTACAAATTCAGAAAAAATATCAAACAAGTTAATGGTTTAGAAAGGTTACTTTAGAGCAAGCTTCCTATAAGCAGTTTTAATATCCTGATCTGACGCATCCCTCGATACATTCATCACCTCATACGGATCACGACGAAGCACCTGTGTTGTCGATTCCACAGTTTTCGTACTCCCCATTCCACTTCCTCCCTCTAAATCCCTTCTTCCCCTCAATCTGTATATCTTTTCCCTCCCTCAATAATATATTTATAAATCTTTAACTCCAGCTATATTATATCACCAAATCTACAATCAAAACCCAATAATACAATAAGAAATTGACACAAATAATTCTTGGATCACTTGTATAAGCAGAACATAACCAATTGATATAAAAATTAAAACCCAATTGAAAACCTAAAGAAAAGCTTAAAGATCTATCTAAATATAAAAAATTAAATAAAAAGATATAGTAACAAATTAAAATGAACATAAAGTTTGAATTTTTAAAATAAATTTGCATATAATTTCATTAGTATTCACCTGTGTGTGCTTGGATGGATAAACGCGAATTCAGGTAGACCAATTTCTTTTAACAACTTTCGCTGTGTGTGTGTGTGTGTGTGTGTGTAATACTGAAGGAGGAAGCAAAAGAAACCAAAGTAACTAATCTGTGTGTATATCCTTATATACTTGTTGTGTACTTGTGTTGCTCGTGTCTAAAAAACATTTGTTTGCTCATGAATTATGATTTATTTCAAATTTTTAGTATATAATATTACTTTATTATATTCTAAGTAATATGAAAAATGATGAAACAAATATTAAAATATCTGAAGGTTTGAATATATAAATAATAGCTTATAACTCGTGCAAAGTATGGACTGATATTAATAAGTTATATATATTAATTATTTTATATGATTTAAATATTTCATTTAAAAATTTTTAATATGCNTATAATATTACTTTATTATATTCTAAGTAATATGAAAAATGATGAAACAAATATTAAAATATCTAAAGGTTTGAATATGTAAATTATAGCTTATAACCCGTGCAAAATATGGACTGATATTAATAAGTTATATATATTAATTATTTTATATGATTTAAATATTTCATTTTAAAAAATTTAATATGCTGGTTATAATAATATAGTATATAATAAAAATTATTTAATATAGATAAAATAATAATATTTATGAGATAATAAGCTGTAATTTCAAAAAAATTGAAGAGTTTGAGCGGTAATAAAAGTANAATATGCTGGTTATAATAATATAGTATATAATAAAAATTATTTAATATAGATAAAATAATAATATTATTTTAATATTTATGAGATAATAAGCTGTAATTTCAAATAAATTGAAAAGTTTGAGCGGTAATAAAAGTGAAATATATTATTAGATTGTTGTACAAAAAGAGAACTCGTTGATTGATAATAGAGTCGTAGATAAAATATATATGTTTAAAAATTAAATTATAATTCATAAAAAAGTTGTATAAAAAGAGGTTTTACCGGACGAACTACCTAATTAATTAATAAGTTATGATCAGGTTGAGTAATGAGGAAATTTAGTAGGAGATAAACATGTGTATTTGAAGTTGAGTGGCATATAAAATGACAAGACCGGACAGACGACCTTGTGGCTTTAATAATATAATAAAATTTAATTAATAAGTTATGATTTAAATAAATTGAAGAGTTTAAGCTATTAGAAAATTGAGTATGAAATAATATTTGAAGTTCAGTAGGAGACAAATGACTGGACGTCGGATGAAACACATTGTGTTTTCCCATGCAGATTCTTTAACTTTTTTTACAGCACTTCTCATGTGTTTTCACTTGCTTCTCCATGCCATTGTGGAATGGAAAGCTTCACATGTCAAGTGCACCAAGCAGATGAAAAATCGTTTCCTATGCGCTACTTTGCAGTACTGTACATGTTTCGTTCATATAAACGAGATAAAACTAACCTTGCAGTAACGATATCAGAATATAAAGGAAGAGGACCTTAAATTATTAGAAATCACAGNAGAAACGAATAACCCCCTGATATTTACAAATTCAGAAAAAATATCAAACAAGTTAATGGTTTAGAAAGGTTACTTTAGAGCAAGCTTCCTATAAGCAGTTTTAATATCCTGATCTGACGCATCCCTCGATACATTCATCACCTCATACGGATCACGACGAAGCACCTGTGTTGTCGATTCCACAGTTTTCGTACTCCCCATTCCACTTCCTCCCTCTAAATCCCTTCTTCCCCTCAATCTGTATATCTTTTCCCTCCCTCAATAATATATTTATAAATCTTTAACTCCAGCTATATTATATCACCAAATCTACAATCAAAACCCAATAATACAATAAGAAATTGACACAAATAATTCTTGGATCACTTGTATAAGCAGAACATAACCAATTGATATAAAAATTAAAACCCAATTGAAAACCTAAAGAAAAGCTTAAAGATCTATCTAAATATAAAAAATTAAATAAAAAGATATAGTAACAAATTAAAATGAACATAAAGTTTGAATTTTTAAAATAAATTTGCATATAATTTCATTAGTATTCACCTGTGTGTGCTTGGATGGATAAACGCGAATTCAGGTAGACCAATTTCTTTTAACAACTTTCGCTGTGTGTGTGTGTGTAATACTGAAGGAGGAAGCAAAAGAAACCAAAGTAACTAATCTGTGTGTATATCCTTATATACTTGTTGTGTACTTGTGTTGCTCGTGTCTAAAAAACATTTGTTTGCTCATGAATTATGATTTATTTCAAATTTTTAGTATATAATATTACTTTATTATATTCTAAGTAATATGAAAAATGATGAAACAAATATTAAAATATCTGAAGGTTTGAATATATAAATAATAGCTTATAACTCGTGCAAAGTATGGACTGATATTAATAAGTTATATATATTAATTATTTTATATGATTTAAATATTTCATTTAAAAATTTTTAATATGCTGGTTATAATAATATAGTATATAATAAAAATTATTTAATATAGATAAAATAATAATATTATTTTAATATTTATGAGATAATAAGCTGTAATTTCAAAAAAATTGAAGAGTTTGAGCGGTAATAAAAGTGAAATATATTATTAGATTGTTGTACAAAAAGAGAACTCGTTGATTGATAATAGAGTCGTAGATAAAATATATATGTTTAAAAATTAAATTATAATTCATAAAAAAGTTGTATAAAAAGATGTTTTACTGGACGAACTACCTAATTAATTAATAAGTTGTGATCTTAAATAAATTAAAAAGGTTGAGCAATGAGGAAATTTAGTAGGAGATAAACATGTGTATTTGAAGTTGAGTGGCAGATAAAATGACAAGACCGGACAACCTTGTGGCTTTAATAATATAATAAAATTTAATTAATAAGTTATGATTTAAATAAATTGAAGAGTTTGAGCAATGAGAAAATTGAGTAGGAAATAATATTTGAAGTTGAGTAGGAGACAAATGACCGGACGACGGATGAAACACATTGTGTTTTCTCATGCAGATTCTTTAACTTTTTTTACAGCACTTCTCATGTGTTTTCACTTGCTTCTCCATGCCATTGTGGAATGGAAACCTTCACATGTCAAGGGCACCAAGCAGATGAAAAATCGTTTCCTATGCGCTACTTTGCAGCACTGTACATGTTTCGTTCATATAAACGAGATAAATCTAACCTTGCAGTAACGATATCAGAATATAAAGGAAGAGGATCTTAAATTATTAGAAATCACAGCTAAATATGTTCGAAAGACAACTTTCCATCCGCATCAGAAGAGAGCGTGGAGGAGGCCTTCAAGTAGCTACTACAATCATTTTATGTATATCACTTACATTTTTCGTATTTGTTCTTGCGACATTTATTAACGATCATGTCAAAAAGTTCTCTCTCTGCGATGATTTTTTCATTCCCCAATCCTATCTTACTTCCACTTATCCATCAAATCCTTACATCCTATGCAACTCATCGTCATCATCTTATGCCCATGACAAGATCACTGAACAGACGATATCACCGAGAGATCTTTGGCATTCGATGAGTGATGAAGAGTTGATTTGGCGCGCCTCTATGGTGCCAGTTGTAATTGATCCTCCTTTCAATTGGACACCCAAAGTTGCCTTCATGTTCTTAACTAGAGGGAGGTTACCACTTGCACTGCTATGGGAGAAATTTTTTGATGGACATGACGGACTCTTCTCAGTATATCTTCATGCATCCCCTGACTTCACTTATGAACCCCCACAATCATCAGTCTTCTACAAGCGCAGGATACCAAGCAAGGTTTACACTTGAAATATTATTTTATTCTCAATATATTAAACCATAATTATTACTTAAAATTCCAAATCTTTGGTTCTATTTCTCGATACGCTTTCTCATTGCATCATAGTGGAAACTGAACTTGTAATGCATTTCATATTTAGTGATACAATTATACAAGAATATGTGCTTTAAAGTTTGTACTTCAATTTCAAATTTTAAGTTCACAAACACTAATTTATTGACCCCTGCCCCTGCTGCTACAAAAATATAAAAGACCATAAAAACCAAAATGTGACATACTGACATGAGATTCATATCCAAGACATAATAGTTTGCATATATGCTGATTTTTTTTTATGCTGCAGCCAGTGCAATGGGGAAAAGAGACAATGACTGATGCAGAGAGACGACTTATAGCAAATGCCCTACTCGATTTCACAAACGAAAGATTTGTGTTGCTATCCGAAACTTGCATTCCTGTATTTAACTTCACCTTCATCTACAACTACCTGATTAACTCTAACCAGAGCTTTCTTTCTTCATTTGACGATCCACGAAAAATGGGCCGAGGAAAATACAATAAACGTATGTTTCCTGCCATTACACTTTCAGATTGGCGAAAAGGGTCTCAATGGTTTGAAGCAAATCGAAAACTTGCCATTCAACTCATTTCCGATACAACATATTATCCAATTTTTCGAACCCATTGTCAACGTCCATGTTTCATGGATGAACACTATTTTCCTACACTAGTTAACAAAGTTTGTCCCGAGTTGACATCAAATACAACCGTGACATGGACTGATTGGACCAGAGGTGGTTCGCACCCTGCATTGTTTGTGAGAAATCAAATTTCTCAGGAGTTTCTTAATAAGATAAGGTATGGATATAATTGTAGTTACAATGGTGAAGAGACCTCAACTTGTTTTCTTTTCGCAAGGAAGTTTCATGCAAACACACTACAGCCTTTGCTAAGTATAGCTCCAACTTTGCTAGGGTTCAACTCTTAGCACACAGTGTTGATCGAAAAAATATGTATGCAGTAGTGTAACCATCTTAGTGGATATTTTATTAATTATTATCAATAAAATAGATCATTAATCATTTATGTCATGTAATGCTTTAATGATAAGTTATCTATCAATCTATACTGACACGATTATATAGAAAGTGAAATGCTATTTAATTATGAAAAAATAAGATGAAACGAAATTGAATAATATCTATTAATTAATTATTATTAAAATATTTGTTTTTTTTATTATTTACATTTAGGTGTATTGAAAAATAGTTTTATAGCTTATTTTTTAAAAAAAAATCAATAATAAATATNTCAATACTAAATATTTATTTAGAATTATTTTTTTATACATATTAAATATACGTATAAAAAATTTAAAAGATAAATATTTTGAGTGTGCTCGAAATTCTTATTAGTCGGAAGTTGGAACTTTCGGTTAATAGATATACTCTAATTGACAGTAATAAATTTATTTATTTATATTTATCGAGGACAGCCACAATTACAAACGAGATGAAATAAGAGCAAGTGGGGTGCAGTAGTTTGTGACGGGCTCAAAACGATTCAAAAGTAGGGTTCCTCTGGAACCTGTTACTCTCTCTGTTAGCATTCGTGAACCAAGTGAGACCAGGACTACAATTCAGCCGAAAAAGTTAGGTGTGTTTGATTTACTATTTAATAAGTTATTTTAATTATANCGGTTAATAGATATACTCTAATTGACAGTAATAAATTTATTTATTTATATTTATCGAGGACAGCAACAATTACAAACGAGATGAAATAAGAGCAAGTGGGGTGCAGTAGTTTGTGACGGGCTCAAAACGATTCAAAAGTAGGGTTCCTCTAGAACCTGTTACTCTCTCTGTTAGCATTCGTGAACCAAGTGAGACCAGGACTACAATTCAGCCGAAAAGTTAGGTGTGTTTGATTTACTATTTAATAAGTTATTTTAATTATATATATATATATATTAATTTATATATTATTATTAGATTAATTATATAATTTTTTAATAATTTCACTTTTCTTCTCAATTTAAATCTCATTTGGTCAAGAGTTAACTGTGATTTTTTATTTTCAATGGAAAACTTTAAAGTGAACTGACTTTTCTATCTATGGTCTATTTGTTATAAATAATATATAAATTAAAATTATATATTTTTTAATTTATATGTTACTTATTAGACAAATTAAACAACACTTGTATAATTGGAGCCGTTTTCCTATCTCGAGAAGTTATTAAAAATAATATATTCATATAATTAATACCAATAAACAAAACTAAGGCAAATCAAAGTATAAAACAAACATTTTTTGTGTTTATAAGCAAAATTATATGCAGCTTCTCTTGTACATTTGTACTTACTAAATACTTTTATCAAATATAATTTGAGTCCAATTTAAATCAGTTTTGTATTAGCTTCATGAACTTGATTTAAATTTGTTTAAGCGAAAATTTACTTGTACTTTTTGTATCAATTACTTTTCATTTGTAGTTATATTAATTAGTGTAATAAAAACTGGAAATTGGATTTAATCACGAATATACCCTATAGTGACTATTTGAATGATTGAAGTTTAATCAAACCAATTAATCAGACAATTAACAATTAATTTAATACTTGCTTTTTATATAATTATTTTATAAAATTCATATAAATTTTGAGTTAAAAAGTAGGCAACTGCAAGAAGAATACACTAATGTTCACTCATTGAACACTTATATTCCTTTTTAATATTTTATTATCAATTTAAACTTGTTTTATTATTTTTGAGCAACTGTTGATCGATATATTGTTGATCATCTAATTTACATATTAATTGTTTAAATTTTTTAATATAATCACATAGGAAAATTATCCAAAAAAATTACTTAATAATTAATTTTAATTAAACGCCATTTCGTAAGATATTAATATTAACAAATTAACATCTTTAATTATAACTAATTATCTACGTTAACAAAGAATTATCTACCCGCGAGGAACATGATACATATATAGGGTGCAATGGAANTATTTTTGAGCAACTGTTGATCGATATATTGTTGATCATCTAATTTACATATTAATTGTTTAAAATTTTTAATATAATCACATAGGAAAATTATCCAAAAAAATTACTTAATAATTAATTTTAATTAAACGTCATTTCGTAAGATATTAATATTAACGAATTAACATCTTTAATTATAACTAATTATCTACGTTAACAAAGAATTATCTACCCGCGAGGAACATGATACATATATAGGGTGCAATGGAGACGAATAAGTAAGAATAGTAATATGTTCAAATTTGGCTCAAATTTATAATTTAGAGGTCTAGATTTAAATTAAAATTTTAATATTTTACTCATATTCAACTCGAATTCGAATATCAACATTCATATAATTTGGCTCGACTCGAACGGATACCTATTTGAACTATTCGTTTTGTTATATTTGAATTCGAATTTATATGTATTAATTTTATAAAATGGAAAATACTCGACTAATTATTCAATAAAACTAAAATGTGCCTATTTTATAGAGTATTATTTTAATATAAATAATATATATTATATATAAGAATATATGTAATTTTTGAATTTGAATCGACGACTATGTATAATAAATATGTATTCAAATATTTCAAAATTATTTAAACTAATTAAAATAAATATGACTGAATATTAGAATGATAACATCCAATTAAATATTCGTTTAAATTATAAAATAAAATTTTAAATTCGCTCATTTTTTATACAAATATAAATCATATTCATTTTCAACATATCGAACCCAAATTCGATTGAATTACTCGAATTCTCACACACATATGTCGGTCAAACATATTTAAGAATATTGTGACTAAGGTGAGCAAAACTAAACTGAAACTGAAAAAACCGAATCGAAATGAATAATTTTACAACAATCACATATATATAGGCAATCGCATAATATAGATGGAGACTAAAGGCTCCTGTTTGGTTGTTGTAAACCGCCCGTTTTTTTGTGAAAAATAAACAAAAAAATTATTTAATAAAATTTAAAAATAATTTTTTTGAAAGTATACGGCACAACCATTTTGCCAAACGAAGTGCTGAAAGTAAAAAAGACAAACATTTGATTTGTCTTAGTAATTGTGAAAAACGAGTTTTTAATATTAATGATGTTCACACACACTAATACTAGAAGTAAAAACAGGAAATTGATAATCAGTTCCACAATTATCAATTCAATTATGACGTAATCTATTTAATATAAACACTTTGCATTAAGATATGATTAATAATTTTTTTATATTATCAATTTGTAAAAGTGATGGAGTCAAATATTAATTAATTCAATTAACTAATTGCATCAGCCACCACTATTAGTAAAATATAAGGAAACAGTTGGTGAGAAAAAAGTAAGTTAAACACGTAATTGCAGGTCTTTGACGCCGATAGTGGGGTTTAACTACAAGTATGAAAGGGTCTTTGACGCCGATAGTGGGGTCTACTGCTACCCATCACCCATGAATGCCACCGATATTTTTAACTTTTACTACAATTAATCAATCGTCAAACTTAATGGTCAGATAAAGATGTTACATTATGTATTTATGTATGTTCAATTCCTAATTAAAAACCATTAAAAAAATTCATAATTAAATTAAATAGACCAATAGATTGATTTTTTTATCCCACATTTTAAAAAGCAAAACAATTTTTTTAAGTATTTTACGTACATCATATCTTTCACATTATCACATATCTTATCTTCAAATAAATATATAAATTCCGTTTTTTTTCAAGTAAATTTTTTAATAATAAAACTTATTTGAAGATTTTGTTTGGACAAATTAATTTATCTGTGTTTTATTCTCAAGTTATATCTATATAAATCAAAATCAAGTCAAACTTGAACCAGAACCACATTTTGAATAGTACAACACATAACCCTATAATAATATCCATAACACTATAAAAGTATTAATTTAAAAAGAATATTACTCTCTTTTTTTAAATTTTATTTGACTTTTTAATACATATTTTTATGAGATTTGACTGTATACTTAAATTTATTATTTTTTTAATTTTTTTTTTAATAAAAATANTGATTATTGTTATTACTTATTAATTAATTTTATATTTTATGTGTTTTATTATTTATTTTTAAAATGCTCACTAGTTTATTATAGAATTAAAATTTTATCCTGCTAATTTATTGTCTTATAAAATTATATTACAAAAATTTCAAAAAAAATTAGAAACTAATCTTTAAATATTATTCCTACATTATTCTCTAAAGATATTTAATATTTTTTCCGGGAAGAGAAATTATAGTTATGAAGAAAAAAGAAATACTAATTCAAATCATTTAATTAAATATGTATCTTGTCCATTATTTATATTAACAATTTTTGTATTAAAATATTAGCCCATGTGTATGAAAATCATAAACAAGTATGAAAATCATAAGCCGAGCAAGCAAACAGAGAAATAGAAATTCGGTGAATGTGAAAGGAGTAATAGAAAAATGGTTGAGAAGAGAGGATAATTTAGGTCAAAATAAGATGAGGGTGTGCATAAATAACTTTAGGGTGTGCATATATCACCATCTTATTGTAAATGTGCATTAGTGTCGGCCAATGCGGTCATAAAGTACAATTTTACACTACACATTTAGTTCATCTTT
>QRFB01017335.1:0-12534 GCA_008931105.1 Oenanthe javanica | reverse complement strand
ATTTATTTAACATACTTTATATGACTTATAACTAATAATTACTGAGTTTATATATAATTATTTTATTTTCACAAGTGTTAATCTTATAATAATTCAATTTTGTTAAAAATGAGTGTTGTAATACGTGTTTTTTATTATCTGGTTATTTAAATAATGATATCAGTAAATTCTCGAATCTTATTATATGTATATATAAAATATGGGTTGGTTAGATCTTAAAATTGTTTCTTTTGTTTATTTTCATTTTTAATTATAATTTTTTGGGATACTAAAATTTTAATGAAAACTTTTATTTTAAACTTTATATTTTTAATGTATATTAGAATTATGTAATAAAATAATTTTCTTTCAAATTTAAATTTAGAAGATTGAATTTATAAATATTATTTAAATATTACATTTATATTATAACTATATTACATTTATTTTAAAATTTTAATTACAAGGATAAAAATATTTTTTTTAAATTATTAAGATGAAAAAAATTGTGTATGAAACATATTTGAAAATACAACTAAAAATAGGATATATTTATAAACAACTTTTACATTTGGGATATATCTGGGGGAAAATCCTTATAAGGTAGCACTCATAAAAAAACCATCATTCCATAGCTAAACATGAATATAAAATAGTAAAATGTTATAGATATATTTTGTGCTAAATATAGAATAAGTATAAACATTATTATAATTGATACATAAACATTGAAGTAGGAAAATGGAGAAAATATAGTAATGTTGTTATTTTATACTGTATATTAAATATAAATTTATGTGCTATTTTAAATCTCTATATTGGATGACAAATTCTATTTTAATATTAGAAATCATTTTTTATTTTTATATTTAGCAATAATTATATGTATAATAACCTTCCGTTGGATTTGCTCTACAGAAAACAATTACATGATGAGGCGATGAGTATTGAGTACGTAAACATAGGTTTCTTTTCTCTCTTCAACTAACGACGGTCAAAGCTAATCGCACGCGAGGTAGCCGAATTAGCATGGATTAGTCAATCCTATTATCCTACGCCCTCGAATCTACCACTTCTTTCTTTAAAAAAATTGATCAAATCATGCTAATTTTCATTTTATTCTTCTAATTGTTTATTCTCAAACCAATAATAATAAATATCATGTATATATATGAAAAGTGATTAATTTATTTATTTATTCATTTTTTCGTAAAAAATAATATTAAATTTTTGATGTGAGTTCACGTCATCCTATCCAAGTTTTTTGAGAATTTTTAGATTTTTTTTCTAATTTATGGGGAAAAAATAGACAAATGATTGTTAATAATCAATGATCGGGAACTAACCTAGTGTCCCGAGTAATGACATAAATATGATATACCACAGATTCTACCGGAAAATTTACATGTTAAACAAATAAAATATGCAAGTGGTTGAGTTATATTACAGATTGTTTTTGCTTTGGTTATTCGTCTGGTCCATGTTAAACAATTTTTACAATTATTTATTCAAATAATTTCTTTAGATAAATTTAATATTATGAAATTTCATAAATATAAAAGATCATATCATCTATCCATACTTAATATTAAAATTCTAATTTTTTTATTTATTCACTAAAAATTATAATAAATAAATGGTTAATGACGACAATCATCTGACATGAATCAAGTTCCTTTCGTTTTTATCAATCTTTCGTGTTAAAAGAAAAAAGTTATAGTACGTTAGGTGGGGCCATATAACAAGGCAAAAAGGGGTTGATGATAAGATGGAAGCTTGAAAAGATTAACAGGATACAGACACACAATCAAGAAGTCACTAACAGCTTCAACAATTCGCAAGAGGGGAGCCAAGCCGGTATGGCATGGTATTTTTAGTTGGCTGTCACCTTTTGAAATTCCAAGAGTGTTAAGAAGGTGTTAATAAAAATTGTTAACTTTTGGCATCTCCTTAAAATAGATAAAAAAATAAATGTTACATGAGATGTATATATGTGTTATTTTTTTTATTATATTAATTAGAGGAGTAATTAATACGGGGATCACTTAAGTACTTTTTATAACGGGCTAACTATTGAAGTAAAATATTAACACATTTAATGTAAATGAAAAAAATATAAAATATTATTATTTATAATGAGTTTACAATTTTTAGCACAACTTGAGGGTGTCTCTATTCTCTATTTTCTCTATTGGAGATGCTCTAACACTGTGTTTCAGAGTTTTTTGTTAAAGAAGAGAAGGTGAGAGAAAAGAAATATAATTTTTTTATGTGTTACCGAGCTTGTGGCAATAAGGGAGGGATTTTTTTTAAAAAAAGATATGTTAGTATTATTCAAAAAGAAGTGTGAGACATTCTCTCCCAATCATCTCATTTTTTGAAAGAAAATTTTGAAGAAGAATTTGTGAGAATTTTCACTCTACTTCGTCCCTCTTCTAAAAAAATTCACGAGCTCGATTTGAGAAATAAAATTTAAAATTTTCTTTTCTATTCTCTTATTTTTCAAACTCCGGAGCACAATGTTAAATTCACCTTTTTCTTAGAGCATACAAGCTCGCCCCCCTTCGCTGATCCCTCCTAGAGATAAGATGATATCTTTATTTTCAATTTCCACAAAAATTCATGATAATTTCTCTAATTAAATATATTTTTAAAAATATTAAACGAACACAAATATTTCGGAAATATATATAGTCTGGCTGAAAAATGAAATGAGATCTTTTAAGCTTGGAATAATAAATGAGCACGGTTGGATAGCACAAGTGGTTGAGGGCTTATCCTCTGTCGTCCCAGGTCCAAAAAAAAAGTCGCGCATAAATGATCAGGTCAAAGTTATTTGAGGATTGACAGAAATATTATACAGTATACAACATGCATTTCATATTAGAATCACATGGCTAGATTTTGATTTTGACTTGTAATAGTTTAAATTAATCATATACTAGTAATAGATTCCTAGCTACCAGCGAAGTGCTCGAGGGAGTACGTGATATTCTGACACTTTCGGTTTATATTTTCACTCTTAATTAATTAAACAATCACTATATTAACAGACTTTCACAACCTAATTTAAATATTTATATGATCGTGTATATATATATACGCAGCATCAGGGGGCGGAGTTACACAAGAGTGCGGAATTTAAGATTTCCCATGAATAAAAAATTTATACAGAAATATTTAATATATTAAAGTTTTTAATCCTCCATTAAAACAAAATAATAATAAAATCCGATTATTCAAAGCGGAAAGATTAATTCAGTAAAATAATATAGCAAGTGATGTTAGGTATGAATTCTTGCTTATGTTAATCTTATTCTTATGTTTACTGGTGATTTGCAACAATCGAATGCTTATTTCAACTTGTTCGCTCATTTATATAGTGAAAATTTATATTTATTGTTGATGTAGAATTTGATAACAATAAAATTTATGGTATCTATTGGGCTGAATTTATAATTG
Organism: Oenanthe javanica; assembly: GCA_008931105.1. Taxonomy (NCBI): domain Eukaryota; kingdom Viridiplantae; phylum Streptophyta; class Magnoliopsida; order Apiales; family Apiaceae; genus Oenanthe; species Oenanthe javanica. Next base: position 9,093 of record QRFB01017335.1, on the reverse strand, counting down.
TTCGGGTGTATTATTGTTGGTGTTATTAAAGATCTTGTGACTTTAGGATTAATTTGAAGGTTCTCCACCATCTATGTCTGTCAATGTCAATTGAAGGCCATACCTCCATATTTTTCAGGTTGCCCTCGTAGAGGAGTTATGGTGTGCTGTTAACCTTGTTTTGGAAGATCATTTGCCTGTATTCAGGCGAGTTGCCCTCGTCTAGGGGTTTAGGACACGTCCTACATTCGAGATGGGTCTAGTGCTGGCCTCCAGTCAATGTATTCGGGAAATAGCTGTAGTGGGCTGACTAGAGTTCACGGTTTTCGGGTCAATATCGGATTCATGAAGTTTTTGAGCCTTATACTGGGTTTTTGACCTACCCAAACAAGTCTTAATGTGGAGACCTCTTCCAAGTAGGTTTCTCTTGCCTTTTTATATCGGGCCTCTACTTCAGCAAAAACTACGTGAGCTTGATCCCCTATTATAAATAGAGATACGTAGCCACATTGTTAGGGGTTAGACATTGAGAGCCTCCATCAACTAAAAGCCCATAACAATCTCAACCTCCAATATTCAACAATCACCACGCTCTAACGACTTTTCTAGTAAAAAACAATACTCTAGATCTTGATTATGATGATGGATATCAACTTTTGTTGTTATCAAATTCCTCCATCAAAGTTTATTAATGAAAGTAGAATCGATCTCTAAGAGTACAATCATTATCATTTTGAGTTGAGCTTGAGAAAGTGAAAAAAAATTAAGAACGAAAGTGAATAGCAAAGTGAAAATCTATACACATCCCAACACTTGCGATTTGTCTGGTATGTGGACACACAAACTGACTTGGTCAACTCTTAGATTTTCAGTACTTATTATGAGTTGATATAAATATTTTGATGTAAATATTTAATCCTCCTCTCTCCAATCACAACTCAATTGTTGTATTAGCCAACTCAGTTTAACTATAAAAGAAGGTACAAATTTTGTATGTATCAAGAGAATCGAATCACACTCGGGCCTGATTTTAAGTTTACATTTATAATGCGCATCTGGTCATTTTTTCCCACTAGCAAACTATTTTAATCATTTCTTAATCTAAACTTAATAAGAAAAGCACCCTAAGAACGCAAGAAGATTAATATTGTAATTAAAATGAAGCATTGATTAGCATGCCATTAGTCTTCAATGATTACAAGTCTATATGCCGTGGGAGCCCATAATCTTTTGGGGACCCCTTTCCCTAAAGATTAGGATATGGGGTCTTAACTTAGATTTGTTATTGGCTAGGTGAGATTTGTTATGTTTCCATCTTAATTAAGGTGGTTTAGTTGGATAATTGTGTAGCACTACATAATATGATTACTCAATTAGCTAATGATAGGGAAGAAGTGTTAGATTTGTTGCCAGCTTGTGAAATAAGGGTGTCAGCTTTAAGTTTATCTATGATTCAGAAAAGCATCACTGTACTTTTTATATGTGAGAGACTCAGAGAGAGGCTGGGCCTGGGTTACACTATTTAGTCTATTTTGTATTAGTGATATATCTTTCTATGTGCACTTTTGGAGGAATTTTGGTCAGGCCCAACTAGGATGCCCGATAATTCTTGGATCGTGCGGGCCTTGCAACAAAATTACTTGTGAAAATCCAGTAGAAAACTCACCTAATAAGCAGCAATCAAGCCTCACTGACTCCACAATTATATTATTATATTAAATAATAAAATAAGTATATTAAATAATGACTCACTGGATCGTAAATAATATGTACACAAACTATTGATTGCATGTGAGTATTTGTTAATAAATTTACCGGTGATGATGGCAGTGGATGAGCGGAGATCAACGGAGGAAGTGACTTGATCGGCGGTGGATTTGGAGCCATAACCGGATGGACCTTTCCAGCCTAGAAGGTATTTCACAGTGTCAAGCATTATAAATGGTGATAAGAATAGTATTTGTTAACAAGGTGATGGAGTGAGTTGAGAAAAAGGTGTGTATGGATATATAAAGTTGAAGACTAAAGTATTGTTATATATATATAAAACCAGAGAACCACCTTGCCTGTTCATTTTATTTCGATCAAGCAATTAAGATAATAAAAATATGAGAAAAAGGAACTTAAAATACACGGTTAGGTAATTTCCTAAACTATTAGTACAAAATAATAGTATATTAGTAAAATTTTAAATAAATCCTGATTTTATAAAAAATACTACTACCTTGTTTGTATATAAAATTTTATATATATTTTATATTATATTTATTTTTAACTTTAATAATATAGTATAAATTTTATCTTATATTATATTTATCAAAAATTGAAGTGAGAAAATTGTTATTAAGAGCAAGTCCTGGGGTTAAAAGTGATACTTTTTATACTTATAAGGGAATTTATATAATATGTCCCCAATTAATGAAGTCATTTATTAATATATCCCGTTTTATATCTATTTTATTAATATGTCTTATTAACTTATTAACACACTTAAATATAGATATTAAGACTAATATACCATCATATTTATTTAACATACTTTATATGACTTATAACTAATAATTACTGAGTTTATATATAATTATTTTATTTTCACAAGTGTTAATCTTATAATAATTCAATTTTGTTAAAAATGAGTGTTGTAATACGTGTTTTTTATTATCTGGTTATTTAAATAATGATATCAGTAAATTCTCGAATCTTATTATATGTATATATAAAATATGGGTTGGTTAGATCTTAAAATTGTTTCTTTTGTTTATTTTCATTTTTAATTATAATTTTTTGGGATACTAAAATTTTAATGAAAACTTTTATTTTAAACTTTATATTTTTAATGTATATTAGAATTATGTAATAAAATAATTTTCTTTCAAATTTAAATTTAGAAGATTGAATTTATAAATATTATTTAAATATTACATTTATATTATAACTATATTACATTTATTTTAAAATTTTAATTACAAGGATAAAAATATTTTTTTTAAATTATTAAGATGAAAAAAATTGTGTATGAAACATATTTGAAAATACAACTAAAAATAGGATATATTTATAAACAACTTTTACATTTGGGATATATCTGGGGGAAAATCCTTATAAGGTAGCACTCATAAAAAAACCATCATTCCATAGCTAAACATGAATATAAAATAGTAAAATGTTATAGATATATTTTGTGCTAAATATAGAATAAGTATAAACATTATTATAATTGATACATAAACATTGAAGTAGGAAAATGGAGAAAATATAGTAATGTTGTTATTTTATACTGTATATTAAATATAAATTTATGTGCTATTTTAAATCTCTATATTGGATGACAAATTCTATTTTAATATTAGAAATCATTTTTTATTTTTATATTTAGCAATAATTATATGTATAATAACCTTCCGTTGGATTTGCTCTACAGAAAACAATTACATGATGAGGCGATGAGTATTGAGTACGTAAACATAGGTTTCTTTTCTCTCTTCAACTAACGACGGTCAAAGCTAATCGCACGCGAGGTAGCCGAATTAGCATGGATTAGTCAATCCTATTATCCTACGCCCTCGAATCTACCACTTCTTTCTTTAAAAAAATTGATCAAATCATGCTAATTTTCATTTTATTCTTCTAATTGTTTATTCTCAAACCAATAATAATAAATATCATGTATATATATGAAAAGTGATTAATTTATTTATTTATTCATTTTTTCGTAAAAAATAATATTAAATTTTTGATGTGAGTTCACGTCATCCTATCCAAGTTTTTTGAGAATTTTTAGATTTTTTTTCTAATTTATGGGGAAAAAATAGACAAATGATTGTTAATAATCAATGATCGGGAACTAACCTAGTGTCCCGAGTAATGACATAAATATGATATACCACAGATTCTACCGGAAAATTTACATGTTAAACAAATAAAATATGCAAGTGGTTGAGTTATATTACAGATTGTTTTTGCTTTGGTTATTCGTCTGGTCCATGTTAAACAATTTTTACAATTATTTATTCAAATAATTTCTTTAGATAAATTTAATATTATGAAATTTCATAAATATAAAAGATCATATCATCTATCCATACTTAATATTAAAATTCTAATTTTTTTATTTATTCACTAAAAATTATAATAAATAAATGGTTAATGACGACAATCATCTGACATGAATCAAGTTCCTTTCGTTTTTATCAATCTTTCGTGTTAAAAGAAAAAAGTTATAGTACGTTAGGTGGGGCCATATAACAAGGCAAAAAGGGGTTGATGATAAGATGGAAGCTTGAAAAGATTAACAGGATACAGACACACAATCAAGAAGTCACTAACAGCTTCAACAATTCGCAAGAGGGGAGCCAAGCCGGTATGGCATGGTATTTTTAGTTGGCTGTCACCTTTTGAAATTCCAAGAGTGTTAAGAAGGTGTTAATAAAAATTGTTAACTTTTGGCATCTCCTTAAAATAGATAAAAAAATAAATGTTACATGAGATGTATATATGTGTTATTTTTTTTATTATATTAATTAGAGGAGTAATTAATATGGGGATCACTTAAGTACTTTTTATAAGGGGCTAACTATTGAAGTAAAATATTAACACATTTAATGTAAATGAAAAAAATATAAAATATTATTATTTATAGTGAATTTACAATTTTTAGCACAACTTGAGGGTGTCTCTATTCTCTATTTCCTCTGTTGGAGATGCTCTAACACTGTGTTTCAGAGTTTTTTGTTAAAGAAGAGAAAGTGAGAGAAAAGAAACATAATTTTTTTATGTGTTACCGAGCTTATGGCAATAAGGGAGGGAATTTTTTTAAAAAAAGATATGTTAGTATTATTCAAAAAGAAGTGTGAGACATTCTCTCCCAATCATCTCATTTTTTGAAAGAAAATTTAAGAAGAATTTGTGAGAATTTTCACTCTACTTCTTCTCTCTTCTAAAAAAATTCGCGAGCTCGATTTGAGAAATAAAATTTAAAATTTTCTTTTCTATTCTCTTATTTTTCAAACTCCGGAGCTCAATGTTAAATTCACCTTTTTCTTGGAGCATACAAGCTCGCCCCCCTTCGCTGATCCCTCCTAGAGATAAGATGATATCTTTATTTTCAATTTCCACAAAAATTCATGATAATTTCTCTAATTAAATATATTTTTAAAAATATTAAACGAACACAAATATTTCGGAAATATATATAGTCTGGCTGAAAAATGAAATGAGATCTTTTAAGCTTGGAATAATAAATTTAAGTTTAGCGCATAAATGATCAGGTCAAAGTTATTTGAGGACTAGACAGAAGTATTATACAGTATACAACATGCATTTCATATTAGAATCACATGGCTAGATTTTGATTTTGACTTGTAATAGTTTAAATTAATCATATACTAGTAATAGATTCCTAGCTACCAGCGAAGTGCTCGAGGGAGTACGTGATATTCTGACACTTTCGGTTTATATTTTCACTCTTAATTAATTAAACAATCACTATATTAACAGACTTTCACAACCTAATTTAAATATTTATATGATCGTGTATATATATATATATATACGCAGCATCAGGGGGCGGAGTTACACAAGAGTGCGGAATTTAAGATTTCCCATGAATAAAAAATTTATACAGAAATATTTAATATATTAAAGTTTTTAATCCTCCATTAAAACAAAATAATAATAAAATCCGATTATTCAAAGCGGAAAGATTAATTCAGTAAAATAATATAGCAAGTGATGTTAGGTATGAATTCTTGCTTATGTTAATCTTATTCTTATGTTTACTGGTGATTTGCAACAATCGAATGCTTATTTCAACTTGTTCGCTCATTTATATAGTGAAAATTTATATTTATTGTTGATGTAGAATTTGATAACAATAAAATTTATGGTATCTATTGGGCTGAATTTATAATTGTTCGGGTGTATTATTGTTGGTGTTATTAGAGATCTTGTGACTTTAGGATTAATTTGAAGGTTCTTCACCATCTATGTCTGTCAATGTCAATTGAAGGTCATACCTCCATATTTTTCAGGTTGCCCTCGTAGAGGAGTTATGGTGTGCTGTTAATCTTGTTTTGGAAGATCATTTGCCTGTATTCAGGCGAGTTGCCCTCGTCTAGGGGTTTAGGACGCGTCCTACATTCGAGATGGGTCTAGTGCTGGCCTCCAGTCAATGTATCCGGGAAATAGCTGTAGTGGGCTGACTAGAGTTCACGGTTTTCGGGTCAATATCGGATTCATGAAGTTTTTGAGCCTTATACTGGGTTTTTGACCTACCCAAACAAGTCTTAATGTGGAGACCTCTTCCAAGTAGGTTTCTCTTGCCTTTTTATATCGGGCCTCTACTTCAGCAAAAACTACGTGAGCTTGATCCCCTATTATAAATAGGGATACGTAGCCACATTGTTAGGGGTTAGATATTGAGAGCCTCCATCAATTAAAAGCCCATAACAATCTCAACCTCCAATATTCAACAATCACCACACTCTAACGACTTTTCTAGTAAAAAACAATACTCTAGATCTTGATTATGATGATGGATATCAACTTTTGTTGTTATCAAATTCCTCCATCAAAGTTTATTAATGAAAGTAGAATCGATCTCTAAGAGTACAATCATTATCATTTTGAGTTGAGCTTGAGAAAGTGAAAAAAAATTAAGAACGAAAGTGAATAGCAAAGTGAAAATCTATACACATCCCAACACTTGCGATTTGTCTGGTATGTGGACACACAAACTGACTTGGTCAACTCTTAGATTTTCAGTACTTATTATGAGTTGATATAAATATTTTGATGTAAATATTTAATCCTCCTCTCTCCAATCACAACTCAATTGTTGTATTAGCCAACTCAGTTTAACTATAAAAGAAGGTACAAATTTTGTATGTATCAAGAGAATCGAATCACACTCGGGCCTGATTTTAAGTTTACATTTATAATGCGCATCTGGTCATTTTTTCCCACTAGCAAACTATTTTAATCATTTCTTAATCTAAACTTAATAAGAAAAGCACCCTAAGAACGCAAGAAGATTAATATTGTAATTGAAATGAAGCATTGATTAGCATGCCATTAGTCTTCAATGATTACAAGTCTATATGCTGTGGGAGCCCATAATCTTTTGGGGACCCCTTTCCCTAAAGATTAGGATACGGGGTCTTAACTTAGTTTTGTTATTGGCTAGGTGAGATTTGTTATGTTTCCATCTTAATTAAGGTGGTTTAGTTGGATAATTGTGTAGCACTACATAATATGATTACTCAATTAGCTAATGATAGGGAAGAAGTGTTAGATTTGTTGCCAGCTTGTGAAATAAGGGTGTCAGCTTTAAGTTTATCTATGATTCAGAAAAGCATCACTGTACTTTTTATATGTGAGAGACTCAGAGAGAGGCTGGGCCTGGGTTACACTATTTAGTCTATTTTGTATTAGTGATATATCTTTCTATGTGCACTTTTGGAGGAATTTTGGTCAGGCCCAACTAGGATGCCCGATAATTCTTGGATCGTGCGGGCCTTGCAACAAAATTACTTGTGAAAATCCAGTAGAAAACTCACCTAATAAGCAGCAATCAAGCCTCACTGACTCCACAATTATATTATTATATTAAATAATAAAATATGTGTAAAAAAGTAAAATGAAAAATAAAAAGCTGTCGGAGAATATTTTATTTGCATAACTTTTATCAATTGTTTTATTTTAAGTTTAATATTATTTTTTTAGTACAAACCATATAAAATTCTTTTGTCAAATAATAACTTATGGCATAAAATCATGTATATATTAGAACAATAAGAAATTAAATCATAAATCTAATCATTAATAAATAATATCGAAGTATTAAGAGTAGTTTTCTTGTTTATACCGAATTAAAAATTATAATCTATCTGAAAAATCTCGAAAAACCTAATCACATAAAATTCTATACTTTTATTATTATAAATCGAAGTTTAAAATCACAAAAAATCCTAGATAATATTTTAATAAAGATAGAAACTTGGAAGATAATGATAAATTATTCCCTACTTTTTTTTTTAAAGATTCTTGATCATTTTTTCATCAACATTCCAAACAGTTCATAAATATATCTACTTTAGTTAGTTCTAGCACTATGACACCGTTTGTTTCCTTTAAGTAAAAAATACATGCATTTTTAATTTATAAGTAACTTATATAACTTACAGATTCTGGGAAGACATCAATGCTTCCAAAAATTTGCATAATATCTTCCACATATATATTCTCACTATTTTTAAAATATAAATCCAGACACTTCAAAAAAAATTAGTTATAAAAATTAAAAATTCTTTTTGACCAATAATTTTCAAAATTTTTTTTGTAAAAACAAATTAAATAATTAATATTCTAATTTATAAAAAAGTTAAAAATAATAACTTTATAATGTATATATGCCACGTAGATAATGACCGATATACGTTGGAAAATGGTTTTGTAGTGCCGGCTGTGAAATGCGATTCTCACTNGGTTTTGTAGTGCCGGCTGTGAATTGTGATTCTCACTTCTTGATACTCCACATCTTCGTATGCTTCACACACACACACACATGTATATATATTGTTTACACGAAGATTGAATAGGGCTTATACTTCTACTAATCCACACCCAGGTACTCTACAACACTAATTCATGTTTTTTAATTGTATATATTAATCCTGTTTCTTTTGCATGCTCAATAAAGTTTTTGTTTTTATTTTTTGTTGTTGGGTTTTTAATTACAATTTGGTTCAAATTAGCTATAGTTTAGCTTGTCAAGTTGAATCCTTGATGGGTTATACTAAAGGAAATGAACTGACCTCAAAAGTTATGATTTTTACTTTGTTATTCATTGCAGAAGACTGAACCTTTCGATCAGTATAGTGTGTCCAATTGAATTTAGCGGAGTCTTTGTACAAGTAAGGATAACAGAGAGAGGGTTGGTTTGTAATATCGATACACAAGTTTAACAAATTAGTAGTATACATATGCTTATGCATTTGTTTTTCGACGTTGATTAAACACGTTGGGCAGTGCATTATATACAGGTTTAATATATTGAACGCTGAATTTAATCTGCTCATTGCTTTTCTGCTGGTTGTGAGTACTGATTGGACCTTA
>QRFB01017334.1:0-15269 GCA_008931105.1 Oenanthe javanica | reverse complement strand
TGCTTTTAGTCCAGATGACCGTTTGATAACTTATTTGTATAGCTCTGAAAACACTTTGAATAGGAATCTGTTCTCGTTTGATCCCACTACTGGTAAGCAAGAGCTACTTTTTAATCCTCCTGATGGCGGGCTCGACGAGGCTAATCTGTCTGCAGAAGAGAAGTTGAGACGAGAGAGATTGAGGGAACGTGGATTAGGAGTTACACATTATGAATGGGTGAAGACGGGCCTACATGAGAACACGGTGATGGTGCCTCTGCCTGCCGGGGTCAGTAGTATTATCTCATCCTATAGCTTTGAATGAACTTTTAGGTTAATAAGCTCATTCTTTTTGAATATCTATGTATGATCTATTGCATTGTGATACCCCAATTTTGTCTCTCCATATTTAATATGATGAATTGAATAAAACTATGGCTATGTAAGTGTTTTACTGCAGCTAATTTGCTAGTGATTTACAGTACTCCATGTCATATCTAAAAATTACTCCTTGAAGCTAGACATCTATTTGGTAGCTGGTATTATTACATTCATTGTTAAAACCCTTAAAAGTGAGTTGTATTTTACAGATATCGTGATCGGCATACTTTTATGCTTAATAATGCTGGTAATATAATTGGGATACTCAAATTGAGCTGAGGAGATTAGGAGAATTTTTGTTTTTGAATGTGTTGATGTAGTTATTTGTGTGGTGTGGAAATGATGTGTATTCTATTACAAATCAGCATTTCAAGATATATGAAAGCTGGACTTCTTCAAGTGTTCGGAACTCAAAAATGGTAAAAATGAACTTAGTTATGTTGATTAACTATAATGGTTGCAGAAAATCTAGAAAACCTAAATGCCACTACTAGTTACAAGTTTTTTTTCTTCAAAGCACCACATGGTTTTTCCAGTTATAAATATGCATTTCCTTGAAGCATCTTGTAAAAAGTATTACTGGGAGAGAAAAAAAAAGTATAACTATTACTAATTATGGTTTATGAAAGAAGAGTTTTGATGAAGGATAGACTGAACTTGTGAATAAAGTGTATAGTCGATAGACTGAACTTGTGAATAAAGTGTATAGTCTTAAATTTATCAATCTCTCTATATGGGCAGATATATTTCCAGGATCTTTCTTCACAACCAAAGCTTAATCTTCAAAGTGCACCGGCCTCTCCAGTTATCGATCCACATCTTTCACCAGATGGCTCCATGCTTGCTTATGTCAGAGATAACGAACTGCATGTCTTGGATCTTTTGCAAAATCAGTCAAAACAGATAACTTTTGGAGCTGACAGGAAGACCTTGGTGAGAATCGAATTACAATATCCTTTTAACTTGATTTTTTCTATAGCTTTAGTTATGCGTTTCATGACTTTCTAGTAAACTTTTAACCAGTTTGAGTTTGTATGAATGCGAACGTGACGTGTATTTACTTGTTTGTTACAGACACATGGCATGGCTGAGTACATAGCGCAGGTGAAATTATCCCCCTGTTCCAGCACACACTTTTTACATATATTTTTGTGGATTATTTTACCAGGGGCCTTTAGAGAGTTCTGTTTGTGATTTTGATGTATAAAAAAACTACAAAATGCATATAAGGGCGGGCCTAAACTTCTCTTAGAATGATGCTTAGATTTTCTATGTTTCCTAAATGTAGGAAGAAATGGACAGGAGACATGGTTACTGGTGGTCCCTAGACAGCAAATTTATAGCTTTTACCCGAGTTGATTCGTCAAATATACCTCATTTCACAATTGTGCATCAAGGTCATAGCACTACTGGTCCAGATGCACAAGAAGACCATGCTTATCCTTTTGCTGGGGGACCAAATGCCAATGTACGCCTTGGCGTGGTATCTGCTAACAGAGGTGAAGTAACCTGGATGGATGTCTTCTGTGCAGGAAAGGATCATGTAAACCAAGATGAGGAGTATTTAGCCAGAGTCAATTGGATGCATGAAAATATTCTTGTCGCTCAGGTTTTGAACAGGTCACATTCGAAACTAAAGATCCTAAAGTTTGATATCCAAACAGGCGAAAGAGAAGTTCTCTTGGTTGAAGAAAACGATACTTGGGTCACTTTACACGATTGCTTTACACCTCTGGACAAAGGTCTTGGTAAATACTCTGGAGGATTTATTTGGGCTAGCGAAAAAACAGGTTTTAGACATCTCTATCTGCATGATGCAAGTGGAAAATGCCTGGAACCAATTACTCAAGGTGATTGGATGGTGGAGCAAATTGCAGGTGTGAATGAGGCTGCAGGCCTTATATATTTCACTGGAACCTTAGATAGCCCTCTAGAGTGTCATCTTTATTGTGCCAAGTTATTCCCCGATGAAAACTGTCCACTGCAAACCCCATTGAAATTGACCAAGGGCAAGGGAAAACATGTTGTTGTAATTGATAACCAAATGGAGAGATATATCGATACTTATGATTCTTTGGACTCACCACCCAGAATTTCACTTTGCTCCTTGCATGATGGTAGTGTAATAATGCCTTTGTATGAGCAGCCATTAGGTGTTGCAAGCAATAAAAACCTTCAACTTCAACCTCCAGAGATATTTGAAGTACAGGCAAAGGATGGAACTAGTTTATATGGTGTTATGTACAGACCTGATGAAACAAAGTTTGGACCTCCGCCATACAAAACGATGGTCAGTGTTTACGGTGGTCCAAGTGTGCAGCTTGCCTGTGATTCATGGGTGAACACAGTGGACATGAGAGCTCAACATCTTAGAAGTAAAGGCATATTAGTGTGGAAGGTTAGTAGTTTTGTAGTATAAACGTTCATAGTAGTTTTGNTACTGGTGGTCCCTAGACAGCAAATTTATAGCTTTTACCCGAGTTGATTCGTCAAATATACCTCGTTTCACAATTGTGCATCAAGGTCATAGCACTACTGGTCCAGATGCACAAGAAGACCATGCTTATCCTTTTGCTGGGGGACCGAATGCCAATGTACGCCTTGGTGTGATATCTGCTAACGGAGGTGAAGTAACCTGGATGANTTATGCAAGTTTAGGGCATGCAAAATTATTCTGCTGCAGTGCTTACTTGTAGGGTGTAGCATGTAGGCCTTCTGCACCAAATTTTGATGCATTTTAAAAACGAGGAATATTAAGCATGCTTTTATTATATATTTCTATGGTTGATCAAAATGCAATAATGGTGCAGTGATAATAGTCGATATACAGATTTGTTTCTAACAGGTAACAACGTTTTAGGAACTTGAGTAGTACATAGTTTGTAATCTGTATTTAGAAATGTGTTAGTAATATTTTACCAAACGATAAAGAAAAATGTGCAAGGTATTTGAATTTGCAGGAGTACTTGTGCTTTAGTTTTTTCCATATGGTTGATAGCTAAACCCATGTTCAATATGTTCTAGTAAACTATACTTGAAAGAGGGAAAATGTTGTTTGCTGACGATTTTACCTCCTACAGATGGACAATAGAGGATCTGCCCGTCGTGGACTTAAGTTTGAAGGTGCCGTCAAGAACAACTTTGGTCGTTTTGATGCTGAAGATCAAGTGAGTGGAGCTGAGTGGCTCCTTAAACAAGGGCTAGCCAGAGTTGGCCACATTGGAATTTATGGTTGGAGCTATGGTGGCTACCTCTCAGCTATGTCTTTGTGTAGGTTTCCTGATATTTTTAGATGTGCTATATCTGGTGCTCCTGTGACATCGTGGGATGGGTATGACACCTTTTACACCGAAAAGTATATGGGTTTGCCTTCTGAAAACCAATCTGGATATGCATTTGGTGCAGTGCTCCATCACGTGCCAGATTTGAATGGAAAATTGTTACTAGTGCACGGGTTGATTGATGAAAATGTTCATTTTCGGCACTCTGCTAGGCTTGTGAATGCATTAGTGGCAGCTCGAAAGCCCTATGAATTATTAATTTTTCCTGATGCTCGACACATGCCACGTCCAGTAAAAGATCGTCTTTATATGGAAGAGAGGATATGGAATTTCATCGAGAGGAGCTTATAAATAGTGTAATAGCTTTTTTTACTTTTATTTTTATATGATGTTATTTATAGATAACGGGAGAGGATAATAAGCTCTCAAAAACGTCATAAAGGTTTGGTTGTTTTGACGAGGTAAATTTCACCTATTATATTTCAAGTTTCTTTGGACCAGTGAATCTTTCGTTCTCAACTTCTAATTGTTTGGTAATTCCTACCCTCAAAGGATTTCCTCTATTTATGTGTGAGCTACATAGATTATATACGTATAGACCATGTAAAATCAAAATTTTGTTAAAATGTATATTCATCCAATTTTTTTGTTACAAGTTTTATAATTTTATTTTAGAATATATATAAAAAATTATTGACAGATCTGTGAAGTATACAATTGTTGATAGCTGAGAATGTTGTCGATAAATAAAGTTGAAGTCTACGCTTGCCACATTTTTAAAGCCAATTATATATTTCCAATCCACATCAAGATCGGTTCAGATAATAACAGCTCCTGGATTTTAAAATAAGGTTGTAGTCAGGTAGTGTGACAGATTGTTTCTACAACTTTAACTTGTAACTAAATAATAATTTGGTATATTTTTTTATATTAAGATTTTGCCAAATATTGAAGTCCAAATTTTATTTCAAGACAAATATGTAATAACCAACAATTTTTAATATAAGGATGACTTAAAAATCAAAGTGAAAAAGAATTAGATAAATACATATTATGAACAAAATAGTAAATTGAGAAAACATTTTCGAAAGCACTATTAGCCACTTTTTATTTATTTATTTGGTCTCATTTGTAGAGTGTAAACGAAGACAACTTTATTCTACTTTCATCTTTTTATCTATTTTAAAAAGATAAGAAAATTCAAACTAGTAAGATTTTTTCTCTTAAAAAATACTAGTGCATTTTTCATATCCTATTTAAAGTGAAATTGATATTAATTTTTGAAAATAGTAAAACAAAATAAAAGGTATTATAACTACAAGCATTTAAAGAGATACAGAGAAAACAATATTGATAATTATACATATAAATAATTAAAGTAATTATAATTATAATTTATACACATTTATATAAAGCATAAGAATTAACTTAATATTCTTAATATAAAAATAGGTTAAGAGCAATATTGAAAAGATAGATCAAGTTTTTTAACTTATAAAAATTAATAGTTGATACAAGTAAATAAATAATAAAATAAATAAATATATTAATTATTGATACAAGATAATTGTATTAAAAATAAAATGGAAATGGAAAAAAATTATATTCTCTCAATTTCTACTTAATTGTTCTTTTAATATTTTTAATATTTTAGTTTAAATAATATAAAATTTTACGGGACTAATAATTAGGAACAGAGTTTTACGGAGCAAGTTTGTTGCATTTAATCAAGCTCAGAAAAAATGATTAGGAATCCCAAACATTTGTTGTGCCGACTTGCAATTATTAACACGCTTGTATTCTTTTTCTGCAAGTGCACTGGTTAAGACCATTTCCACTTTCGCGGCTATGTTCATTAACTCTTCTTCTTCACGTGTGTATTCACTGACTTTCTTTTCGATAACTATATCGTTAACTACTTTAGTAGGAACAACAACACCATCATCGATAGCCATCCACACTTTGACACCTTGGGATTTAACATAAATTATAAATCGTATTTTCCAAGTAGCAAAATTGGTGTCGTCGAATAAAGGAGGTCTCGAACTCGAAAAACTTTCACCACAACCAATGGTACTCAAATACGCCATAAAAGATCTACTTTTTGTCGCGTTCGTAGGCACTGAAAAAGGCCACGGAACACAGTCAAAAACACTGCTCTGATACCAACTGTTAGGTCCGTAAGGATGGGTATTAGCTAGAAGGGAGTTGAATAGCTTAATACCCTTTTAAAAATTAGAGTTTGGTGTTTTAAAATTTTCTCTTCTATTTTAAAATGTTACTATTCAACTAATAAATCAAGTGCGGAAAATAAAAGAGAAAAACAATAGAGCACAACACACAAGATTTTTATCCTGTTTTGCGATGGCGCAATCCCCTAACGGATCCGCTCACCCCTAGTCCAGTCCCCGAGTCCCTCCCTGAACTCAAGATTTTTCACTATAAAAAGATGCACTCTTTATAGCGGCGGAGATGCCTGTTACAACCACTATGTATTTATCTCGGACCTTAACTCTCCGTTAATCCCTCAAAATACAATATCAACCATACTAAATTTATCTCGGAGCGTAACTCCCCGCTACCTCCTCACAATCTAAATAGAATCCTTACAAGTTTATCTTGGATCGTAACTCCCCGCTACCTCCTCAAATACAAGTAAGAAAAATAAAACCCTGCGGAGACTATGTTCCTGTAACCCTCTGTAGGTCTTGGATCTTAGGTCTTAGGTCTTGGGTCTTTCCTTTTCTTCACGGTGCAAAGACACCCAACTTCTCATCGGCATGCCTAGAACTTGGGTCTTAGAACAAGGATCACCTCACTAACAAGGTCTAAACAAGGTCTAGACAACCAGTACTACGACTTAATAACCCTTTTTAAGAAAAGAAAGTTAGTGGACTAGTATATTACAGTACTAGACAGGGAACAAACAATTATATATAATATAGCCGAAGCAATATAATATATAAATGTGAGTCGGGGTAAGTCACTTCGTTAGAAGGACAAACCACACCTTGTGTGTGAATGTGTATGCAAGTATTTAAGTGTGTATGCTAAAGTAAAGAGCGATATGTAAAGCGTATAAATGCAAGCACTTAATATATATATATATATATATATATATAATATAGGATATATAAGGCCGAAAGTAACTAAGCCAAATATATTGAGACTTGAACAAGATCAAGAACGTTTTATGACTATGTTATTTATAAGGTCTTGGAAATTAAAACAACTAAACTATGGCCTTTAAACGAACACCGAATATACCACTAAGATTCAATGAGGATGTTTCGTTTATGTCGTACCTCGACTTATACGAATAGTATCTAACTCGGAATCGAAGTTGGCTTAACTTCAAGAACTCAACAAGTAAGTCTCGTTTATGTCTCTAAATAATAATGTGAGACTTATACGAATGGCACTTTAAATTGGTGTTCGAAGCTATTTAAACTTACACATATTCTACGAGTTTACTTTGTTTATATCTCTATATGAGACATATACAAAAGAACACAACTCGGAATATAAGTTAGTTTCTTTCACTTTACAATTCAACATGGAGTCCTTGTATTTATGTCATACTTCGACTTATACAAATTTGTCTCGACTCGGAATTAAAGTGAGTTTAACCTTACAAATATTCTATGAGAGAGCTTCGTTTATATCTCTAAATAATATATGAGATTTATACGAATATTCTAATCTCGGAATATAAGTTGGTTTATGTCTCTATTTATTTCAAACAAGGAGATGTTCGTTTATGTCTAATAATATAAACTTATACGAATTGTATCTCAACTCGGAAATAAAATGATCTTTTGGTATAATTTTGGGGACAACTAAACAAGTCTAGGGGTAGTAGATATATGGTCTTTGGGTAGCCTAAAGGGACTTGTATGGTTGTTGTGTGATTAGTACAAACATATGAGTTTATAAGCTTGTAAGAGGTAAGATCTATGAGAAAACTAAGCTTAAAACTCAAGAACTCTTGGAGATGAAAACCTACTGATGTTAAGATCTTCTTGGGAGAGAAATTTGCAGCATATACTTGACACTAAAAGGCATAAAAATGAAGTGAGGGTGAAGTCTTATTTATAGGCCAAAAATTAGGCATTTTTTATTTAATTAAAAGGGGACAAGGGGACAAGGCTTTACATGGAGCAAGGAGAGTCACAACAATTCAAATTAAAGTTGCATCAGCTGAAAGAGGCCACATAGGTGCTTGGAAAAACGTATGTACCTTGTTCAGTAAATTAATTAAACTAATAAACACGAAACTGAATGATACGTTGATAAATATTACGTTTTTCGAAATATGCTCCAAAAATTATGAACATTTGGGAACCATCTGAGAATAATCCCAATATGTCATGGTCAAAATCCTACTCAATTTGGAGTTGACCTTCATTGACGTTTAATTGACCGAATAATCAATTATGAATCGAGAATGCATGCCAAAAATAAAAGTCACCCAAAAATTATAAACAAATTCCTAAAATTCTTTTTCAATATTCTAGTGGCATTCCTCAAGTTTTAAATTATTTGGACATATGTAGCTATTACTTTGAGAAAAAGATCGTTTCGTTGTTTCTAGAGTCCGAAACAATAATTGATAGCCATTTGCTAGAACTTGTCGGCGTTTGGACTAAAGTTTTGAATCAAAATATATTTAAATATAATATTTTTAAAATAATAATGACTATGAAGTTCAAGAAATATTTAATTTGAATTAAAATATAAATTATTCAAATAAATAGGACAATTCAGTGCTTTCGGGATAAAATCTGTATTTTATATCTAGGCAGGAATTTGTTGAAGATAAATTGAACAAATATATTTAGAAAATATATTAAAAGTATATTCCCTTGAAAACCTTTAAAACAAACACTCTTTTAAATTAATAACTCATTTTCTGTCTCGTAAAAGTAGTGTTAAAAGTACTGTATTTGTTCATCTTTAGTCTTTGCCACAAAATATAACATATATAAGTTAGATTTGATTTTATCATTTATTTTGATAAATTATATCTAAATACATGTAGAGAGAAAATCGTTTGGTTTCGTTTATAAAAGTATTTTGACTCGGTTATTTTTTTCTCGTTGACTGTCACTTCGAACAACCTAAGGGATGATTACTATATTAATTAGTAACTTCCTAATTCTAATTTAATTTACACTTATCGTTAAGACAAAATAATCAAAACATAATTCATAAAACTGTATCTCACAATCTTCCCCTTTTTGATATTTTGTCGAAACATTATAGTTTAAATTAAATCTGTGTCTGACAACCTAAGCTTCCTCTACGTGTATGCAATTATCTAATTTATGCATTTTTAGATTATTAAAATCTAATTAACACTTTCCCTACAGTGTTGAAAGTCTTTTTCAATTTTAAATGCATAGTAGATAGACATACATATATTATGCAGTAGTTAGGATGCACATAAAAATTAAGTATATACCCTTTGATTAGTTAGCACTTATCATTATTCATTTCCAACTTATGTACTCCTTTTTCCAAAAAAAATTGCCATGTGCATTCCATTTTGATAGGAATTAAAGAATTATGTATCAATTTTCCCTTCTGATAAGTTTGTTTCCTTGATGCAAAATATTTAGTATACGAGAGTTCTTATAAATATAAAATTCTATTTTAACAACTCTCTTCCTCTTTAAATAAAATTTTCTTCCCTCTTGAGTAGAGTAATTGGTAAACAATTAGTATTGAATAAAATTTTAATTTTGCTCTCACTTTACCAAATACTGCAATTTCATTTTTCACTAGCGAATAAAATTTTAATTTTGCTCACTTTACTAAATACTTAGCATGCAATTCCATTTTACACTCTCTTCCCCTTTTTGACAGATAATATCAAAACATTTTTAGAAGTTTTAATTTTCAAAGAGATATTTTAAGTGTTGAAACTGCAAATTAAACATTCTAATATGGAATGCAATGATATGAGAAAAACTTCCCTTTCTTATTGATTCATGTTTAAGAATAAATTTCC
Organism: Oenanthe javanica; assembly: GCA_008931105.1. NCBI lineage: Eukaryota > Viridiplantae > Streptophyta > Magnoliopsida > Apiales > Apiaceae > Oenanthe > Oenanthe javanica. The sequence goes on along the minus strand of QRFB01017334.1, from coordinate 5,615 downwards.
ATTCGAAGTCCTTTGATGAAATTTCGAAGTGTATTTCGAAAAATTTGAATCTTTTACCTGTTAATTAGTACATTAAAAACATGTAATTCAAATTCTTCGTATATACCTATTTGCCTGCAAAATTCGAACTGCATAAAATAAAATTCGAACATATTCAAGTGACAGTACCATCTGGGATCAATCTTGCCTATATAGTAAATACACTTAAGTTCAATACTTCCAGGCATACAACTGAGATATTTACAAAATTAATGTGGCAGTGCTATAGCAAAAATAAATATCTGGACTATTAGTTAAAAAAAAAAAATACTACTGAGAAACCACACCCTGTAGTAGTTAAAAAGAAAGGAAAGGGGAAACAATTACAACCAACTTCAGTACATATAGTATAGAAATGAATAAACTGCAGTGAACCAGGCAAAATTCATATTCTATGGATCATTCAGCAGTCAAGTACATATACAGTAATAAAACAGTCACTTTCTACAGTAAAAAGGACAGTGTCTACACAAAGGGCACAGAGGAAGGTACAGAAGTTTTCCATGCTCATTAAATGAAATTTAGGCTCTCTTATCAGCTCCTACTATCACCTAACAAATCTTTTCTAATTGCAAGTTAAAAAGTAATATACTCCTTATCATTCCACAAGTCTATTATTTCCTTAACCAAAATGACAGATAGCAAATAATTTCACAATTTAGGCATGCTAAAAGTTTAATTGCACACAATAATGTCACAAAAAAATATATCACAAGAATATGTATCTCTTGATAGGATTTGACACACTAAGTTAAGTGTAAAATTAAGCATGATTAGAGATCAAGTAACTATTCATTTACCATGTTAAGCAATTTTAGGAAGGCTGTAAATCAATTAAGACAAGTGCTTTATCCTGGCAAAATATACAGCTTACTCAACAATAAGACTAAGCAGGAGAAACAATGTGAGTACATATATGCAGACAAGAGTCACATCTCCTAGTTAGGTGCAGAAAAATGTACGGTTTAAAGCATTGACAGCAATGTTTCCATTACACAACACCCTAACCACAAAAACTCCGAGGTACTATTGCAAGAAATCACAGATTAGCAATTATGGTCCCCAAAGACACCTATAAATAGCAGCTAGCAGACTACAACCCTCTGTCTCAGTTAAATTGGGCAAACAGGGTAATTCAAGACAGTCTTTGCAACTCAGATAATACACAATTGTGCTGGCATGATAGGGATCACTAAAATAGTTCACTTCTAAACTTATCTAAGGTAGCAATTAACATGTATTCCCAATTAAAGATTCATGTGACAAAACTGCAATCATGCAAGATAAAGGCAAGAAACAATTATTAATGAAGACAGATAATTATCCCAGATAATTATAACTACTCAATGTACTAAAAACTGGACAAAGATATGCCTAGATCCATGAAGTTTGCATATTAGTAAAGAATAGATCTACACACGTGTGTCTCATGACCATCAATAACCCATAGTGAATTAAAGCATCATATAGTAAATCAGACAAAAGACATTCATCACATTCAAAGAATTGACTTATTCAAAAATAAGTTGATAATTATAACCAATAAATACTTATGCAAATGTTTCTATTGTGACCAGTCAACCTGGGAACAGTTCAAGGATTGATCAAGTCAATCCAGGCAGTCCATGATTGAGTGGTATTGTTGTGCAGCAAATGTGTCCTAATATGAAGAGTATGTTTGATGATCCAGCACTTTAACAGATAAAAATAGAGGCCTCATACTACAGTTATACTAGTGATAATATGGCATCAAATTATGTGATCAGACTCAATTAGAAGCAAAAAAAAATCAATCAAGAACAGAAGTGAGAAGTTAAAAATTTCACACAAATAAGTACATGATTATCAATAGATTTTACACAACAATTAACTAATTACTATGAGGACAGACAACAAATTACACAGTTTCTAAATATAAATCCAAGTGATCATCACAATTAAATCCCAATTAATTATATGCTCTAGACATTCACATATCGGTTGCACAATGGTATGAATCGATAGATTTGGAACAGGGTAACAAGGATATGTCATTGATTTTCTTGCGAAAGACATCGTTTGATCGGAATTGAGAATCGAAATATTAGGGTTTGGGGAGATAATTGAATTGGGGAAGAATCGAGTTGTACGGCTGATGATTGAATGACATAAGAAATAATAATTTCTTTATTTATTTCCATAGTGTATGGCCAAGATTAAATCCCTAGAGGATCGAGGGTTCAGATTAATCCTGCCAAAACTGAATTAGAATTGTATTTTTATATAATTAAAAATTATATATAGCAATTCCAATTTTGCATAAATTTTATATTTTAATTACATAAAAATAGTAATTAATTTATATAAAATTTTATGTCTTTTAATAAAATTATTTTACTTCATTAATTACAACAAGGAGTGTAATTAAATTTTATAAAATAATATTCCTCCAAAAAAGTATTTTCTTTATTGAGAAATTTATTTCTAAATTTCCACTGCTTTATTTTAAATATTTTCTCGGGCATATTAATTAACATTCACTATTTTCCCGAGTATGTTAATTAATAATATTTTATTGAGCTTAATTTCACAATAAATCTTGAATAATTTATAATCAACTTCATTATTGACGAATCTGAATTTCACTTCAAAATCCGTTCAAATAATAACTTTAATCACAAGCGGAGCAAATTTTATTGAAAATTAATTCAACAAAACTAGAGACATTCAATGTCTTTACTTTAGGCACACTAGCATTCCTAACTCCAAGCGGAGTTTATTAAATCTTTCGGAGCTCAAGGGTTTTGTAAATATATCAGCAATATTATGTTCAGTATTTATATATATCATTTTAATATTACCTATAGAGACATGATCTCTTAGAAAATGATATCGTATATCAATGTGTTTTGATAATGAGTGTAACATAGAATTTTTACTTAAATTTATTACACTAATATTATCACACTGAATTGATACTACATCAAATTTCACAGTATAATCAGTTAATGTTTGCTTCATCCAGAGGATTTGAGCACAACATTTTGCAGCTGCTATATATTCAGCTTCTGTAGTGGATATTGACACATAATTTTGTTTTTTAGAAAACCAAGAAACTAGACATTCACCTAGAAACTGACATGTACCACTTATGTTTTTCTGTCAATTAAGTGTCCGGCATAATCCGAATCACAAAATCACACTAACTCAAATGATTGTCCTTTTGAATATCATAAACCCATATCAGTGGTTCCTTTAAGGTATCTAAGTCCCTTTAGGAACGTAAGTAGTACATAGTCTATAATCTGTATTTAGAAATGTGTTAGTAATATTTTACCAAACGATAAAGAAAAATGTGCAAGGTATATGAATTTGCAGGAGTACTTGTGCTTTAGTTTTTTCCATATGGTTGACAGTTAAACTCATGTTCAATATGTTCTAGGAAACTATACTTGAAAGAGGGAAAATGTTGTTTGCTGACGATTTTACCTCCTATAGATGGACAATAGAGGATCTGCCCATCGTGGACAGGGGCGGACCGTCATATAGGCTCCGGTGGGCTAGAGCCCGGGTACAATTTTTTTCTCTTCAAAATTTCCATTCAAGTTCCATGTATTTTCAGTTCTAGCCCGGGTGTAAATTTTTTCAAATCCTTTGATTTATTAAAATGTTGAACCGAGTAACATTTTTTTTTACCAATTTCATCTGGCCAAATTAACAAAAAAATCACTATAATTGACTATTTATGTGTTAATCGTCAAATTTAAAATAAGATTTTTTTTGAAAATTTTGTATTAATAACACATATGAGAATTATAAATATGGTTAAATAAGTTACTTATTATATAATAAAGCATAATTAACAATATACAATCAAAAAAATTAAAATTATAGTATATTTATATGTGAGCAATTAGGTTGATATTAATTAATAATAGAGTTATATCTTACTTTTAAGGGATATTCTCTATGGTACACCGTACAATTGGCTTTTGTCAATGGTACCATCACATTTTTTGCCCTGTATTTTTGGTTTCTACGTATGGTACCCTTCTATTAAGTAAAAAATAATAATAAAAATAATAAAATCGATTTCAGACTGGAAACAAATTGTATATTTGAAATGTTTATGAAAAGATACATGAAATAAACTTTTAAATCATGTAAAACGGAGGAAAAATTAGTGATATATTAATGATAAAAGTTTGGTTATAAAATTTTAATATATATTATTATTTTAACTCTGTTTTACATGATTCGAATGTCTATTTCATATATTTTTTCGCATAGATTCCAAATATATAATTTATTTTCCGGTCTGAAATCGATTCTATTATTTTTTATTTAATAGAAGGGGTACCATACATACAAAATCAAAAATATAGGGTTACCACGGATAGAAACAAAAAATGTGATGGTACCATTGGCAAAAGTCAATTGTACAGTGGTACCATAGAGAATATCCTTACTTTANTACAGTGATAACATAGAGAATATCCCTACTTTTAAATATATATCAAATTATTTTAATTAATTTTAATCTTTAATATTTATATATATTGTGGTATTACTTGAATATATGTATTTATGAAATATAAATTATTTTTCCATGTTTTATTTTTTGGATACGTACAATTTTTTTAATCATTTAAACTATAGTTTTGCAATTTTTTATATTTTAAATTTTTTAATTAAAAATTTTAAACTAATTAATAAATAATAAATAAAATTTCCTTTATAAAATTTAATTTTTTTTAATATCTTATCATAAATGTTTATTTTTAAAATACAATAAGCACCGCTATTCTATTTTTAATTTATTATTATATTGGCCTCCAATTTGTATAGCATTAAATAATATATTTTAACACTTTCAAATATAAATATATCGTAACATTAATTAAATCAAAAATTTCTCACAAATAAAAAACATAAAATATATTAATATACAATCTTGCTTAGTGAGTATATGTGGTCTGTAACAAAAAAATTTTTTAGCCCGGGTTAAAAACTTATCTTGGTCCGCCCCTGTTGACACATGAACATGAGTACATGACAGTAAGCTTTTCTTGAAGATTTATTAATCCTTTGAGGTCTTGACTCTGAGCCTCATTTACAGATTCTACACTATAACTTCATTTATTGAGTCTGCTGCATGAATTTGTCGTAAATACTATACCGTGGTCCGTGGTCCGTGGTNCCTGATTTACAGATTCTACACTATAACTTCATTTATTGAGTCTGCTGCATGAATTTGTCGTAAATACTATACCGTGGTCCGTGGTCATGCTGAATTGCTAGTTGCTCCACATTCTAATGTATATTACTAATTTGCGAGAAGCTGCTTTGTGGTGGCATGAGAGTTATATATTCACTCTATTGTTAAATTAGTCTTGGGTCTATTTAACTAATTGTCTAGTTTAGTATACAAAGTGATCGAGTTATTTTCAGTTTAGCAGAAAAGGTTACATTAGATGTATCATCTGAAAAGAATCCTTTTTTACTAGTACGGAGTATTATTTTAAGAAAGAAGCATTATGGAATCACAAGATGTCATTCGAATGGGGTGTCGACGTCGAATAGGGGATGGGTTAAGT
>QRFB01017332.1:1287-21289 GCA_008931105.1 Oenanthe javanica | reverse complement strand
TTTGGGTTTATAACTTGAATAATGGGGGATATTATTTATTATTTTTAAATATTAAATGCGCAAAACATCCAAAGCTGTAGGTAGATTCCGTTTGAAGTTCCTATAAATTGGAAATTACTCATGGTTTTTAGCTTCNAATGGATAGGGTTTAAGCTCCCTCTCTTTTTTGCTTTGGGTTTATAACTTGAATAATGGGGGATATTATTTATTATTTTTAAATATTAAATGCGCAAAACATCCAAAGCTGTAGGTAGATTCCGTTTGAAGTTCCTATAAATTGGAAATTACTCATGGTTTTTAGCTTCTAATTAGTTACTAATAAATTATATAGGCGTAGTTTGATCATGAGTACAATTATTTATGAACTGTGTTTTCACTTCTAAAGGTTACAACACAAGGAGCATCAGGTAAAAAAAACCCTTAATAATAGAGCCGGATTAAAAAAAAATAACATTAGGAGCAGTTACAGTGCATTTCGTGAAGGACATTAGCAAAATACATCAAAACTGAAACTCCTTGTATCAATATTTGATTCCCGCTATATTTAGAGCCAAAGCTTTACTTTAATATCGAAGCTCTGGCATTCTGTTATGGCAGTTGGTGCTTGGTGGTATAAAGCACACGTTGCATAGATAGTCACGGCAAGTTGGATCAAATAAACAACCAAGAAGCTGGGATCAAGCCTATTTCTTCCAGCTGACGAGGCGTTGGAGGAACTTATTCACTTCTCTTGGATCTCGAAGAGAGTACGAAGCCATGGTTTCTGTAGGCGTTGATGAAACAACTATAGAATAACCTTGTCCCCTACTCCTTATGGCCTTCAATAGTTCACACAAAATAACATTAGTCATAACAGTAATTATTTGAATCTAATTAAGGCATATTACCACTATATCAGAGTTATTTTGAAATGCAAAATGTGCAAGAAGGTATACTTATTGAGTTGGTAAGATTAGTTTACCTTAGAACGCATCCTCATCTGTTCTGTGTTCTCCATTATATTTAGGCAGCATATCAGTATTTGTGTTGCCTCCAACAGTACTAAGGAAATACTCCACAGCATGACCTTTGTCCCATTCTATATCAGGGCGTATCTCAAAAATCTATATAAAAAATTCCAGGCCATCTGAATAAATTATTTTAAATTCGCACTTCATAAATTTTATATTAATCTACAAATGAAAAAACATGACAATTATTATACCATTTTGCCCATGGATAGACGAAAATTTCGATGATCATGTACCACAGACATCACTTGCTCTTCAAGCAATACAAAATCCTGCATTTTCACCAAAACATCATTAGCTAAGAATTTAGATGCATGTATAACAGAACTCCACAACATAGCCCTCCCGATAGGAAATGATCAAATTGAGCTACCATACATTTATACCTCATCTTTTACATGTCTGAAGTGTACAGAAATGCAGAATTTGTTGTCTTCAATCAGAACACCATCAATACTCTTCGTTTTCTCATTTAACGTGTTATGTATCTGCAAAATTTCACAAGTAACTGAATAATAGCCAACTAAAGAGGAAAGTGTATGGTGATTAAGAGATCGAGGGGGTAAAAATTTATATCATTCATTAGTTTTATAGATGGATTCATTCATAATGTATTAGTACCTTTTGAATTTCAGGAAGGTAATTTTCTGCTGGTTGGAAGAGAACAACTTCATTTCCCTTTCATAATAAAGTAACGAACTCATGTTATTAGAGGATTTCTCTTTGCATATTGTGACAGAATATTACATTGGACAATACTTTTGACTTTTAACTTCATGTCTTTCAAATTTAAAACTCCAGATTCGTTTTGGATATTCATATTCAATATTTGGCCAACAATCATCAAAACATTAGACAGATTTAAAATGGTAAACAGCGGAAATAATAAACAAGAGAAAAACCTTATATTGAGCTAAGAATCAGTTTAAGGCAACCTACCTTTTTGTCAAAAACTCTGTTTTGATGCTTGGGGACTCCATACTTTAAACACTGTAATGGAGCAGCTATATCCAGTCCATGACTCCCAGCATAATACAGATTGTCTAATCTTACGAAATCATACACCTAAAATACTATACTGTAAGGTTATCTACTTCATTTAAAAGCAAAGAATATTATGGTTAATTCACACTTAAAATTAAATTTTGGTACCTTGTGTCGAGACCTTCCACTTATAATTGCACTAGGAAAACAAGCAGCTACTTGGCGGACTGCCACTCTCATCTGAAATAATGTCAAATATATAACAGGAGATCCAAATAAGTGATCATCCGTTTGCTGAAGAGCATGCACTAGTTACCTTGTTTGTCATATAAGCCTCTTCAGGATTTGGTACAATGTTTGAAAGGGTTCCATCGTAATCTAAAAGCACTACGATTTTCCGCCCTTTTGCTAGGCTCATCATATGTTCAAACTTGTCCAATGCAGAAGGGTGTTTCATCTGAGTAACATTTGATAGTTAAGTTACATTTTATTTTTATTTTTATTTTTATAAAATAATTTTTATAACTATAGATGTGTGTATCAGGGTATGCATAAGAATTTACCTGCCATGAGTTCTACTTGACCAGAACAGCATTTCCATTCTCAATCACTGAATGTTGTGGCAATCCCATCACTGTAGTACTCTTAAAATGTACTTGTACCTGCATACAAACTGATCCACATAATTGAGGTGTGTGTACTGTGTATAGTACAAGGTAAGACCTGTTGAATTAATTAAATTAATATTTATAGATTCCTTAAGTTGTATGTAGTACTTAGAAACAAACAGTACTACTATCCAATTAAGCTAACTAATCGATTACTCTGAGGGAAAATAGTATATTCTATGATGATTCAGGGATCAGGATCATGCAGCAAATATTTGTAGTATATTTATATACTTATACATGCTGAGTGGATATATTTATATAGTTATAATGGACATTTTATTTCTATCAGAGTATTTAATTCATATTAATATATCCTTGTTAAATTGTTAAAAATATAGCATATGATCATCTTGATAAATTCTATTCCGAACCCTTAATAAGTGTTTAGATTTTAGGAGAATCGATAATGATATTGAATAGTAATTAATTGGGACACTACAGGCTTATATCTTCTTAAGTTGGTAATTAACAGATTATGGAATTGCATGTCAATTATCTCCGTAGGTGTCGAAAGGTTAAACAACATATATAATAACATAAGAAAAATATAAGAAATGCTAGGGACCCCAATTTTTTTCTCAAGAGTTGTCACATAGGTAAATAGTAAGTTTTTAATAGTAATATAGGACCCCGCGTACATACATATACATTCACAAATTAAAATTAGACATGTGTTATGCCATATCATTTGGAAAAAAAATTGGGACAATTTTTGGATATGTAGTCCTACTCGAAAAATATATACATATGTACATATATGGAAATGATCATGCAACCACAGTTCCCAAGTTCCACACAAGCTTACCTAATTACTACCTTCAAGCGAGGCAAGTAGCAAGCGAATTAATGTATAGATATGTACTTTCCTAGAGTAGTATAATTCTTGAAGAAAAAGTTTCACAAATGTAGATCAAGTATGATTGTACGTATGACAAAACCTAGAACGAGCTAGCCTTGAGAATTTGAGATACGTACAGATCGAGATAGAAAGGTGATGAGAGGAGGAAGTGTTTCGGGTAGCTCGATTAATCAACAAGACGAATAGACTTATATAGGAAACTAAAGGTAAGATCGATCTTAATTCATAAAATAGCAAATTATTTATTATTTAAACAAAAAGAGGTAACCAGTTATGCATGCATAGAGTTTTACTTTTTAGTCAAGTCATGGGATATATATTGGCCCTTTTTTTGTGAAACACTGTTATATTCTTTCTCCATCCCATAAATCTTGTCTCAATTTGATTTTTCAAAGTCAAATTAATTCAATTTTGACTAATAATTAAAAAATAATAATTTATAATTTTTTAAATCTGTAAATTGATTCATAAAATAGGATAATCAAAATTTGTTATGATATTTTTAATATATATATATATATATACATATTATTTAATATATTTTATTTCTTAGTCAAAATTGATTAATTTGATTTTAAAAAGTCAAATAAAGACAAAGTTTATGGGACGGAGGGAGTAATAAGTTTTCAAGTGTTTGATGATGTCGATTTTTCTATTAATTAATTATTTAAAATGTAGCTTGTGCATGAAAGCAACTAATCAACCAACAAAACGTACATGTAATAAACGTTATTAACTGAATGCTTATTAGTTTCTTGGTATTTAAAATTAATGGGAAGTAAGAAAAATTATTTTGGTTGTTGAGGTGGGCATTTAAATTCATAGGAAATTTAAATAATCAAGGATGAGGTGGGTAGGTAATTTCCCACCTATCATGAGTATTTTAAGTTCCAAGAAAGTTATATTTCCCTTATTTTGTTTAACCAAACAATTTAATTAAAATATAATTTTCATGAATTTTAACTTCTCATATTCATGTGTTAACCAAATAACCTCTAAATATAGTTTTTGATCGATTTCGTACTTGCAATATTTCAAAATTTTCATTGCTATATATCAACATCAATTAGTTCACTTTTACAATCCTCCACAATTCGGCCAAAAAGTGAATACCATCGTGATATTGCTTTTAACAGCTTTGATCTATGTCCCCTTTTCATTGTTCACCTTAAAATCTTCTTTTCAAGTAATTATTTTCGCAAATTAAAGTCTAATAACACCATATGTATTTGTTAATTATTTCCTCCGTCCTAAATTAACTGTTTTGCTTCATCGATCTGTCATATTTCGTCGGCCATATATCCATCGGTAAAACTGTTAAAACTATACACACACTGAAAGCTTTCTAATCGATTAACTATTAAAATAAAATGTAGTACTTTATATAGCTATTACAGGTACTAGAAATAAGCAAACAACCCACTACTCAACTCAGTGAAACGTGGTAGACTAACTGACCTAACAAATAGTTATCTGATAAACTCTAACCTACTGCTCCTAATTAATAGGATTTATTGGAACTGAAATACTAATAAACTTGACTAAATTAAATACTTAACAAAAACAGGGTTTTCTAGATATGATCGCCTATAGACTGCTGCTTAGCCTGCTAATTAAGCTCATTTCACAGAACACTACTGTCTGTACTGTACCTTTGCTTAATTATACATATAATCGTTTTGATGCACACATGCATGCATGCATGAAAAGTACTGATCGCCAGACTTCCAGTTCCAATTAGTGCCAATAATCCCGACAAGACCACATTAACCAACTCTTAATCTTTTCATGTTCTAGACCTATCCAAACCAACAACCTGCTTCCGCTTGTACTAATTAATATTCCACCGTCTTAGTTGGACCATTATTATATTAATTAGCCATATTATCATACCCTAATTTAATAACATTTTTCGTAACACGTATAATTTGAAGCTTTATTTCTTTAACATATGTCATACAACAGATTTCAGATAATCCACCAACAAAGTGCTTAAACCCTAACATCCAAGTACCAACTAATAATCTCATTATTAAAGACACCTCGCTTTTGGATTTAACTTATTAAAGACAAGAAAAAGCTTAGGACTACACGTGAAAAAAGTACTCAAACTAGTGTTTTTGCATGTTAAAAATTAATCATTTATTAATTGGTGTTAATGGGAATTTCTTTGTGGACACTGAAAGCAANTGACAAAACCTAGAACGAGCTAGCCTTGAGAATTTGAGATACGTACAGATCGAGATAGAAAGGTGATGAGAGGAGGAAGTGTTTCGGGTAGCTCGATTAATCAACAAGACGAATAGACTTATATAGGAAACTAAAGGTAAGATCGATCTTAATTCATAAAATAGCAAATTATTTATTATTTAAACAAAAAGAGGTAACCAGTTATGCATGCATAGAGTTTTACTTTTTAGTCAAGTCATGGGATATATATTGGCCCTTTTTTTGTGAAACACTGTTATATTCTTTCTCCATCCCATAAATCTTGTCTCAATTTGATTTTTCAAAGTCAAATTAATTCAATTTTGACTAATAATTAAAAAATAATAATTTATAATTTTTTAAATCTGTAAATTGATTCATAAAATAGGATAATCAAAATTTGTTATGATATTTTTAATATATATATATATATATACATATTATTTAATATATTTTATTTCTTAGTCAAAATTGATTAATTTGATTTTAAAAAGTCAAATAAAGACAAAGTTTATGGGACGGAGGGAGTAATAAGTTTTCAAGTGTTTGATGATGTCGATTTTTCTATTAATTAATTATTTAAAATGTAGCTTGTGCATGAAAGCAACTAATCAACCAACAAAACGTACATGTAATAAACGTTATTAACTGAATGCTTATTAGTTTCTTGGTATTTAAAATTAATGGGAAGTAAGAAAAATTATTTTGGTTGTTGAGGTGGGCATTTAAATTCATAGGAAATTTAAATAATCAAGGATGAGGTGGGTAGGTAATTTCCCACCTATCATGAGTATTTTAAGTTCCAAGAAAGTTATATTTCCCTTATTTTGTTTAACCAAACAATTTAATTAAAATATAATTTTCATGAATTTTAACTTCTCATATTCATGTGTTAACCAAATAACCTCTAAATATAGTTTTTGATCGATTTCGTACTTGCAATATTTCAAAATTTTCATTGCTATATATCAACATCAATTAGTTCACTTTTACAATCCTCCACAATTCGGCCAAAAAGTGAATACCATCGTGATATTGCTTTTAACAGCTTTGATCTATGTCCCCTTTTCATTGTTCACCTTAAAATCTTCTTTTCAAGTAATTATTTTCGCAAATTAAAGTCTAATAACACCATATGTATTTGTTAATTATTTCCTCCGTCCTAAATTAACTGTTTTGCTTCATCGATCTGTCATATTTCGTCGGCCATATATCCATCGGTAAAACTGTTAAAACTATACACACACTGAAAGCTTTCTAATCGATTAACTATTAAAATAAAATGTAGTACTTTATATAGCTATTACAGGTACTAGAAATAAGCAAACAACCCACTACTCAACTCAGTGAAACGTGGTAGACTAACTGACCTAACAAATAGTTATCTGATAAACTCTAACCTACTGCTCCTAATTAANTTAACTGAATGCTTATTAGTTTCTTGGTATTTAAAATTAATGGGAAGTAAGAAAAATTATTTTGATTGTTGAGGTGGGCATTTAAATTCATAGGAAATTTAAATAATCAAGGATGAGGTGGGTAGGTAACTTCCCACATATCATGAATATTTTAAGTTCCAAGAAAGTTATATTTCCCTTATTTTGTTTAACCAAACAACTTAATTAAAATATAATTTTCAGGAATTTTAACTTCTCATATTCATGTGTTAACCAAATAACCTCTAAATATAGTTTTTGATCGATTTCGTACTTGCAATATTTCAAAATTTTCATTGCTATATATCAACATCAATTAGTTCACTTTTACAATCCTCCACAATTCGGCCAAAAAGTGAATACCATCGTGATATTGCTTTTAACAGCTTTGATCTATGTCCCCTTTTCATTGTTCACCTTAAAATCTTCTTTTCAAGTAATTATTTTCGCAAATTAAAGTCTAATAACACCATATGTATTTGTTAATTATTTCCTCCGTCCTAAATTAACTGTTTTGCTTCATCGATCTGTCATATTTCGTCGGCCATATATCCATCGGTAAAACTGTTAAAACTATACACACACTGAAAGCTTTCTAATCGATTAACTATTAAAATAAAATGTAGTACTTTATATAGCTATTACAGGTACTAGAAATAAGCAAACAACCCACTACTCAACTCAGTGAAACGTGGTAGACTAACTGACCTAACAAATAGTTATCTGATAAACTCTAACCTACTGCTCCTAATTAATAGGATTTATTGGAACTGAAATACTAATAAACTTGACTAAATTAAATACTTAACAAAAACAGGGTTTTCTAGATATGATCGCCTATAGACTGCTGCTTAGCCTGCTAATTAAGCTCATTTCACAGAACACTACTGTCTGTACTGTACCTTTGCTTAATTATACATATAATCGTTTTGATGCACACATGCATGCATGCATGAAAAGTACTGATCGCCAGACTTCCAGTTCCAATTAGTGCCAATAATCCCGACAAGACCACATTAACCAACTCTTAATCTTTTCATGTTCTAGACCTATCCAAACCAATAACCTGCTTCCGCTTGTACTAATTAATATTCCACCGTCTTAGTTGGACCATTATTATATTAATTAGCCATATTATCATACCCTAATTTAATAACATTTTTCGTAACACGTATAATTTGAAGCTTTATTTCTTTAACATATGTCATACAACAGATTTCAGATAATCCACCAACAAAGTGCTTAAACCCTAACATCCAAGTACCAACTAATAATCTCATTATTAAAGACACCTCGCTTTTGGATTTAACTTATTAAAGACAAGAAAAAGCTTAGGACTACACGTGAAAAAAGTACTCAAACTAGTGTTTTTGCATGTTAAAAATTAATCATTTATTAATTGGTGTTAATGGGAATTTCTTTGTGGACACTGAAAGCAAGTTTGCGACCTATAAAAAAGCTCTAGAAAGTGATTATGAAAAGGATTANAGCTTTGATCTATGTCCCCTTTTCATTGTTCACCTTAAAATCTTCTTTTCAAGTAATTATTTTCACAAATTAAAGTCTAATAACACCATATGTATTTGTTAATTATTTCCTCCGTCCCAAATTAACTGTTTTGCTTTATCGATCTGTCATATTTCGTCGGCCATATATCCATCGATAAAACTGTTAAAACTATACACACACTGAAAGCTTTCTAATCGATTAACTATTAAAATAAAATGTAGTAGTTTATATAGAGTACTAGAAATAAGGAAACAACCCACTACTCAACTCAGTGAAACGTGGTAGACTAACTGACCTAACAAATAGTTATCTGATAAACTCTAACGTACTGCTCCTAATNCGACCTATAAAAAAGCTCTAGAAAGTGATTATGAAAAGGATTAATTAATAGAATATTACGGGTAGTATTAGCTATATGCGATCAAGACCTGCGTTTTGGGTCTGAAATACATAAAGCTCCAAAATTTTAAATTATTTATATATAAATTACGAGAAATATGTAAAATAGCAGGACCGCCCCTGTCAAAATATATAATATCAAAGTCCTTATCGTGCATGGTACATGCTTAAGTGTTTCTAATACATAGTTTAGTTAAGAATAGTTAACAAATGCCAACTGGCCTTTCTTTCTCAAGTTCGAATTTGTAAACAAGTACTACTATATATTGTTGCATGCACTACTGAGTATAATAAATGTTAATCAATTTAAATGTTAATGACAGATTAGGTATTTTGTTGTTTAATATTTGTTGTTGCGAATGTATATATATAGTTACGTTTTTCAAACTCTAGCAAATTCTTGTTTTTCTTTTTTCTTTTTTCCATCTTCTTCAGTTCTGATTTCTGCAGATTGTAACCGACTGACAAAGTACTAAGAGCAGTGTCAATGTGCTACAGTGCTTCTACGACAAGTTATCCACAAGGACGTTCCTTATTATCAAAACAGGAACTTGTAGCAGTAAAATGGCAGCATTACAATTATATATGGATACGGAAGGTTGAAATGTGTAACCACAAAGCCTCATAAATAAGGCTAGGCCCAATTGTAATTCAGAAATTGAGCACGTACAACCCACCTGTAAACTACATATAGCCGGTGTTCATTTATAGTGATTGTTGATGGAGAAATCTGGTAATCAACAAAGATTGAGGTTTTTTGTCAGAAAAAGATCTAACGCGGCTGAATATCGCCGGAGCGTGGTGATTTGTATGAGATTGGGGGCTGAGATTGTTAGGTTTCAGAATAACTAGAGCTTTTGTTCTCTGACGGCTGTGAGTTTTAATAATTCTGACCTCCAACAATGTGCCTATGTACCTCTATTTATAGGCAAAATAGTGGATCAAACCCACGTAGTTCTTGGCAAAGCAGAGGTCCGTTAGGATAACAGAACCCTAATTTGGACTAAATTAAGCAACTGTCAAAAAAGAACCTTCCTGGAAGAGGACTCTACACTCGAGTTTTTTTAGATAGGTCAAAACCCGGTATAAGGCCTAAGAACTATATGGATCTGGCGTTGACCCTGAAACCGTGGGCTCTAGCCAGTCCACTACAGTTATTTCCTTGGATATCTTGACTGAAGGCAATACTAGATCCACCGCAAATGTAGGTCACGTCCTAAACCCTCAGACGAGGGCAACACGCCTGAGTACAGGAAAATAATCTTCCAAGATAAGGTTAACGACATATCATAACTCCCCTACGAGGGCAACCCGAGGAATATGGAGCTATGAATATGGAGTTATGACCTTCAACTGACATTGACAAGCGTTGATAACGGAGACATCACTGTGGCAAGATAGGCAACCGCAGCCTGCAGGGTCATACCCTTCATGGAGAGGGCGCACCCTCATTTTGAGGCGTAGAAGGCGCGCCTTCCTTATATAAAAATAGCATATAACAACGATTATTATAATTTCCAAGCCCAACTTTTTGTCACATTAACGTAATCTTCTCTGTCTTCGAGACTTTTGGGGCATGATTTGTCATTTATTTTATAAAAAAGAAAAATAGAGGAAGTTTTTTATAGCTAAATTCATATATTTTATATATTAAGGATTAAAGGAATACGTAACTCCTAGTGGAAGTGTGGAACCATCCCGACTCCATGAAGGAGTAAAGTTCATAGTATAAGTATAGAAGAACAAACTCTTAGTTCTTGACAAGATAAAGATATTGAAAATCAATACCTAATTATCTAGCATACAACCGAAATCTATATTAGATATAGTCTCCTCCATGATGTCTGCACCAACCTGACATCCACGTTCATGGAAATTTCTTTATCATCAGCTGGACCAATTCCAGTTGTGATATTCACATTATGTACCATACTTTTACCCGCATGCACTGTTGCAATTATACCTAGCTCCGGGTCCTCTTGGTTATTAAAAGCAATATCTGCATCATTCATCTCCTGAAATAATTTGATCATCCGTAGCCTTGACCAATGACTACAAGGAACTTAAGATTGATCTTAAATAATTTTATCTCAGATAATGAATAAAATAATTATGTTGTGATAATTATAATATTTTGATATGCACAATATTTATAGATATTATTTTAATTATACATATCAAAATATCATAATTTTCAAAAACACAGTTGTTTTATTCATTATTTGACTATCCGAGATAAAGTTACCTAAAATCAATATTAGGTTACTTATTTTCTAAATAAATATGTAAATATTCTTAATATTTAAATCGACTGAAAATATGTATAACTATCCGTTTCTCACATTTTGCTATGCTATAAAATATCAATTCAAATTCGTGATTAGAAAATACGAGAATGCGTTAAAATCGATTGATGTTGTTCGATAAGCTAGGGCCTTCTAATTTAGATGTCACTGATTAGTGTCGCGTCGTGGTTGATTGAGAATATGCGGACGAGATTGTTGACAAGGGCCAAAAAACATTTATGATCATGGGTTTTAGACTTTAGAAGATTCTTGGTACGCAGAATCTGCTAGGTTTTATAAATTCAAGAAAAAATGACATATATACCAGTTTTTTTATATAATTTTACCAAAATAACATTTTTGAAATTAATGGCCAATAATACTAGTACAATACGTGACTTTAAAATGCGTATAATGTATTAGAGCACAAACTAACCTCAGTTCTCAACCAAACTCTTACCTTCATCACCACTTGTAATGATTCAAAATCATTTTTTCAGCTCACCTGATTATCAAAAACTCAATCTCACTTTCTTCACTTTTTAGATCAATCACCGCTCAGATGATTCTTTGCGAGTCTTAAAATCTTCTTAACGTGTATATATGTGTATGTATGTAATTATATGTGCACGTGATTTCTAGATTCCTCAAAAAAGATGGGCGGATGGCAAAGTGATTGAGATAGAACAAAGTAGGTAATATTTGATAACAATCCAGTAATGATACACATTTGGGTACTGCATATTCTACAATACCCGATCCCTCATTGCGTATCTCAATGGAAAAAAATTTAAAAATATATTTTTTAAGTAGGATACTCATTTTAGATATGCGTATCTGGAGATACCCGGTTCGAAAATGTGAATTGGACAAGTATATTTGGTCATTCGCATGTAATGTGGTATTCTCATAATAGTGATAAAAAGTGGTAATTTTGTCCTTCACCCTAAATTCAATTATGGTTTTATTTGTTGCCGAAAGAAATGCAGAGGAAAGTTTTTTTTTTCGATTGAACGGTTCTTAATTATTTAAACGATTGGTTTCTAAATCCGAAAATTCATAGGTATAGTGTTTAATTATTATTTTTATTTTTAATGAGTATGAAAATTTTAAACACAAACGGGCACATTTGTAACTACTTGCTTTGGATCATTGAAGATTGAGTAATTTGCTCGGATAGTTTATAGCATACATGTATTTGTTGACCATGCAATGACCTCTGATATTTTTTTTTTATTGTCATCTCTATTCTATTTCTGCCTAATACCAACTAGCTAGTAGCTACCAATCAAAATAATCAAGCATATGCATTCCCTCTGATTATTTTCAAAGTCAATTACTGGCGGCATATATAATTCCAAATATAAATTTGGTAAAGATAGTTCAATTACAAAATATTAAATCAATCAATTCTATTCTTTTAGTGGGATATATAAAATTAAAAAATATCTCTCAATCTATGTATCGTAATAGACCCCCACATTCCGGTCAAATTTGTACGCATATTTATTTTGGAAATGTAATATTTTAAATTAGCTATCTTTTTTAATTTTTATGGACCAAACTGATCAAATTTTAAATGAAAATTATAAAGAGGGAATATAAATCTTATAAAGAGTTCCGGAAAGAATCCTATGATTCTAATATAAAATCTCATAAATAACTTTAAAATTAATTATATTTATGATCCATAACATATAAATTTTGATTATGATGTAGCATACAAACCGCTTCATAAATAATTTAATATTTAAAAATTTAGAGAAAAATATAATTTTTAATTTAATTCTATTATAGAATTATGTTCTGAGTAATATGATTTTACTGTAGAATGTTTAACTAATTGTTCATTATTATAGGCGATTTTAATGTATTTTTATATGTAAATTCATTTTAGATTTATTTATACTTATATTTAATTAATAATGAGAAAAATATATGCATTTTGTATGTATATAAGGTGGTTCTCTATGAAATTCTATATAAAAAGATCTTTCTAGGGTGTTACCTGTATATATATATATGATATAATTAAAAAGTATTTAAAATTTATATCAGTAAAAAAAGTATAACTAATTTATTTTAATGTATAATTTTGAGTTTTTGAAGATTAAAAAAAATTTAATTTTTAATTAAATTTGATTAATTTAACTTATAAAAAAGTTAAATAAAACAATTAATTTAAAAATTACATATTGAAAAGATATATATTACGCTAGAATATTTGTCACAGGTGACGTATATATGGCAGACTAATTATTTGAGAAAGGGTCATAGCAAAATGATTTGACTTGTAAGTTATTAATTAAAGCTTGGCAAGTAGTCCTTGCATATGATTTTAAATAAACATTATACAATAAATTTTATTATAATCATTTTATCTAAAATGGAAACATCATTTTTTTTTCTTGCATACATCTATTTTAAATAATTTAAATGATATAAATATGAAATGATCAAGTGAAATAGTATGTTGATAGTTTAATAGNCTTCATTGTTGACATTTTAGCAATCCTCCCTCTTCCTCAGGTATGTTCATTTATTTGTCTAACTGCACTTGTTGAGCTCGAGTCCTTACTCCTTATGCATAATCTAAAACAGTAAAACAATCGTCCTACCTCTAGTAATTTCAAATATATTCAACAGTAGAAGCAGGTTCTCAGTAANTTGATAGTTGTGACCCTACCCTCCTCCCCCCAAAGGAAGTTAATAAGCGAATCTTCCCTATTTTCAACATAGTATAAAACAAAAAGGCAAGACTCGGTCTGATCACTGCTACAATCTCCTAGAAATTTCCTAACAAAACCCCACATTGATAATCTTACTTCATATACTTGTGNATATATCCCGTTTATCATAACTAAAAAAGATCTACCAAATTTCAAAGAACAAAATATTGGCTATCGTTTCTGCATAAATGCATGTTGTGACATCATTCTGCTGATCTCTCCAGGTGGTCATTCTAGTTATCATTCCGAAAATGGAGGGACCAGTTGCACTGACTACAAAAGACATGTTGAAGTTTGTTGTCTTATGCCAATACATTCCCAGATTTTTTCGTATATATCCACTGTTTAATGAAGTGACGAGGACTTCTGGATTATTCGCTGAAACAGCATGGGCTGGAGCTGCAATAAATCTATTTCTGTATATGCTTGCTAGTCATGTAAGTTTGTTAATTGAATACTTTCTTGTTGTGTCTAAAAACTAATGAGGGAAGTATCGAGTAGTACAAAAGGTTTGGAAGGCTGAAAGCTGGATCTACAGATCAAGATAGAACTTGTCTTCCTCACAGAAAAACTAAGTGTATTACAAAATAAAAGCTCATAACTACAAGCTTTTGTATTAGCACTTTCACGAACTTTAGACTATGAACTGGTGGAAAAACAAATCAAGGACCATATCTACTTACCTTTTTTTAAAGACTAAATTTATGGTATAATGCATCTGATTTTTCAGATTGTTGGAGCCTTTTGGTACCTGATCTCAATTGAGAGGAAAGACAAATGCTGGCGTGACGCATGCACGGGTGACTGTAAAATTGACCACTTATATTGTAGAAAGGATGTTGGCGAACACAATTCAAACCTAAGTAGTTCTTGCCCTCTTATTGAACCAGAAGATATTAAAAACCCAACAGATTTTGATTTTGGCATATTTCTTGATGCTCTGAAGTCCAATGTGGTGGAAACGGAAAATTTCCCACGTAAATTTCTCTATTGCTTCTGGTGGGGTTTGCGGAGTTTAAGGTTAGTGCTTACTGCTTAATCCTGTAATATTTTTTTCTTTCCAATCGAACGCTTGTAGATGCCATGTGTATTTAGCACTTGCTAAAGTTTGTCTATGTTAAACTGCACAAGATGATCGGTTCAGGGATGATCAGTTAGACCTTTGACCAATATTCTTCATAAGAAAGTTACATACCGCAGGTCTGTTGAATTAAATTTTCTAAGTGCAGATGATATGCATCTATTTGGATAATGTCAAGAAATTTTTTAAACATACTGGTTCTTTTGATTCAACAATATGAGAAGTTAACATTATATGGAACCATAGATGACTTATAATTTTAGGTTAAGCATGTAATGCGTCAATCCAGTAATGAACAATGTTTGCAATTTCAAGAAAATGTAATGGTAGTTGGTCTTAAAAGTCATTTTATTCACAAGTCATAACTAATTTGAGAGGTCAATAGTTCCTTCTTAATTTCTTTTGATTTCCGAATATTCACAAGGCAAGTTGTTTGGAAATTTTGATGGTCTTGATTAATAGTATACATTTGTTAAATAAAACTTGGCCTAATACAGATTTCACTCGTACTTATTCCTCAGTTCACTTGGTCAAAACCTTAAAACAAGTACTTTTGTCGGGGAGATTCTCTTTGCCATCGGCATTTCGATCATCGGATTAGTGCTATTTTCCTTTCTCATAGGCAACATGCAGGTATGTACTACCATATCATCTGAATGTGGTTTTGGTAAATTTTATCTGAATGTCTTTCGATGTTAAATTAGATTACATAATTTATAAGGTCTTGAGTGGACTATAAAATCAGTTGCATCTGCTAGTCGATGATGCTGATCATCATTTCTTCATATTTCAGCATGCTCTTGTACTTGGAATACTTGTTATTACTACATAAACAATAAAAGACTACTGCTCATTATTCTCTGTACTTGTTACTCCAAAGTAAACCTCA
Organism: Oenanthe javanica; assembly: GCA_008931105.1. Taxonomy (NCBI): domain Eukaryota; kingdom Viridiplantae; phylum Streptophyta; class Magnoliopsida; order Apiales; family Apiaceae; genus Oenanthe; species Oenanthe javanica. Next base: position 5,229 of record QRFB01017332.1, on the reverse strand, counting down.
TCATCATCATACACTTGGTAATCTTTCCATGCTTATGGATTATTATGCACTGAATTTGTTTTCTGGCTGTTGCAGAAATATCTGCAGTCTACCACCATCAGAGAAGAGGAGATGAGGGTAAAAAGGAGAGATTCAGAGTTATGGATGTCACATCGTATGCTCCCAGAGAGTCTAAGGGAGCGAATCAAGCGTTATGAACAATACAAATGGCAAGAAACCAGAGGAGTTGATGAGGAATTTCTCATCCGTGACCTTCCTAAGGATGTGAGGAGAGACATAAACCGCCATCTTTGCTTGGCATTACTGACTAAAGTAAGTGTGATGTAACCAGTTAGTACATTGCTGCATACTTTAGGTTTCTTCCTACTATTATGTATCAAGTTTCTATGTTTGTTGCATATCTTACGTCTTTTACTACATTTATGTTTCTATAGGCATAGTCTCTCTGTATGCAAACCATTTTTATAGCCTACAGTTTACAAGTCTACAGTTTTAGGAAGAGAAGTAGCCATTCAGTACTGAGCAATTGGGCATAGGCCATCGTGTACCCTGATTTTTAGATTTTTTTTAGAGACCTGTTTAGTTTAGATATTATATTTCAACCCATGAAGCCTAGCCCGGGGTAATTGTATGCTGATTGTTGCAAGAGTGATAACAACTTTCTATGTAAATGCTTTAACTTGCTGCAACATTGGAATATATAGTTGAATAAATATCGGAGTATATGGATATATAGATATGAACTAGATATTTAAATTAAAGCAAGTTGCCGATTATTTTACTGAGCTTGTATCTTGGCTCCCTTTGACCCTCAATCCCGGCTCCATTGCTGCCTGTAGGTGCCAATGTTTAAAAGTATGGATGAACAATTGTTGGATGCTATGTGTGATCGACTCAAGCCAGTTCTTTACACGGAGAAGAGCTGTATAGTCCGTGAAGGTGATCCAGTTGACGAAATGCTTTTTGTCATGCGTGGCAAAATTTTGACAATGACCACCAATGGTGGAAGAACAGGCTTCTTTAACTCTGTTTATCTGAAAGCTGGTGATTTCTGCGGAGACGAACTTCTTACGTGGGCACTGGACCCCAACTCTTCATCTAGTCTTCCAATATCAACTAGAACTGTGCAAGCAGTATCAGATGTTGAAGCCTTTTCCCTAATGGCTGAAGACCTCAAGTTTGTTGCCTCCCAGTTTCGACGCCTTCACAGCAAGCAGCTTCAGCACACTTTCAGGTAATTGCTAGAACTCTCTCATACCTCAACACACTATTTTTTACCTTCTTAGTTCTTGTAGTTAGTCTCTTTGAAATAGAAGATGTTAATTTTAAAGCTGGCCTCAATCAATGTAAACTGCTTTACATAATTTACAGGTACCATTCACAGCAGTGGAAATCATGGGCAGCCTGTGTTATACAAGCAGCATGGCGGCGCCATTGTAAGAGGGAGTTTGAGAAGTCTTTACATGAGAATGAAGACAGACTTCAAAATGCATTGGCAAGAGAGAGTGAAACAACACCAAGCTTTGGTGCCACCATCTATGCATCGAGGTTTGCTGCCAATGCACTTCGANGTAAGAGGGAGTTTGAGAAGTCTTTACATGAGAATGAAGACAGACTTCAAAATGCATTGGCAAGAGAGAGTGAAACAACACCAAGCTTTGGCGCCACCATCTATGCATCGAGGTTTGCTGCCAATGCACTTCGAGCCTTGAGGCGCAATCGTGTTCCTGGTGTGAATTTGGCACACAATGTGCCAACGTTACTGATTCAGAAGCCAATTGAGCCTGATTTTAGTGCCGAATAAAGTATATAGTTGTAAATATTTTTTCTGTGGGAACACGAAAGTCTCTTTTCCATAGGTGTACATATTTTCCCGCTTCAGATTTCACTACAAGCCTTGTACAAATATTCCCGTAGTTTCAGCGTTCAAGTCTACTCAGACTTTTAAAGCTGTTAAAAGTCTGAAACTGCTGATTTCTAAACCATCCGCTACACAGTGGGGGTAAGTGGGANTCTGCTGGTATATTGTTCTCCTTATCTTTGGAATTCGCAAATTCTGCAAACTCTTTCAGGCAAGTTAAGAACAATGTCATTGCTTTGTCGTAGCGAGTGCTCCAGAACAAATTTACCGGGCCAAACCTGAGATAAAATAATGTCAAAGCTAAGGTAGCATAAATCAAACTGTAGAGTCTACACCATGTCCAGCAACGCAGATGAAAAGAGCTAACTAGGTTAATGGTGGCTCTATGTAATCAATGAAGAAATAGTCACCCCTAGGACCAATTTTTTTAAGGTGGATTAATAGGAGGGTATCTTCATTTTACAGGCCAGCATTAAAAATCATCTTCTGAAGATTGAAATATCAAACTGACGATGACAACAGCAATTACAGATAATCCAATTGTGTACAACAAACTCTACAAAAAGTGCACTTGGTAAATATAGCACTGCAAACGAATTAGGTGTATTGACTTGAACCAGTGGGGTCAGGCTGTTTTCAGGTGAAAGACAAAGCTGCTGCAAAAAAAAAATTGATAACAGAAAAGCAGGTGATAACTACCATGTTGATCAAGTACTTCCATTGGTTAACCAATATAAGTAGTCAAGTACATTCAATAGACAAGGGGGCGTACTGAACTTACAGCTCATAACTATTATTGCTAGCATCCATAATCCGGGGATAACTACCCATGGGAATTATTTTTATCCGATATCTGGGTAAGAAGTTAAAATAAACAAATTAATGAATTTTTCCTGTAGTTGAAAGATCAATTTAGAAATGCATCTGTAAATCAGGTACAATTTGGACGATCAGTTTATATACGCTGTGTCTTGCAATTTATGTCCATGATATGTTTTCTCATGGCCAAACAATGAGATATTTAGGCAGCAAGACACAAATTAGTTAGTTGACTAAGAAGGATACTGGAATTTAGGCCGGAAATACTGAGCCATCGTGTGGAGGAGAAAGCAAGCTTGGCCCCATGCAGCATTTATTTCATCCCACTCCACCTATGCAGCATAAGAACATATTTCCAATTAGAAAAAAAAAAAGTCAATTCTGCAAGATAGTAAAGGTATCAAATACATTAAGATGGACAAACATTAAAATTTGCATAGACGTTATCTTCTATACCACAAATTAGCAGCAGGGGTATTGGGTATGTCATTTCTACAGTAAGGACTGTTAGGTCTAACATATACATTTTCTTATTTGAGTTTTGACACTAAGAAAGGGCATTCATGCACTCAAAGGCAACATACCGGAATTTTAGGAAGTCTGCCTAGCCTGAAATTGTTAATTGTCCCAAAGTCTCCATCATACCATATTGGGAAAGCATCGTTGAGCACATTCGTTCTCTTCAGCAACTCTAGATGTGCCTGAGAAACTTCAATCTTTGCGAGAATTGCATCCCTCTCTTCCTGCACCAGTGACACTTGAAGTTAGCATGTTGAGGCAAACAAAACATTATTGAAGATGAAGTACATACAGTTGCCGGATTTAAGTAAAAATTAATTGAGTGCCTTGAAACATTTAAGAATGAGGCAGTTATAGAGGGTTGCATATCAAGCTACCCTCAAATGGTAACTTCATGAACTGGCCCATAGATAAGAGGAAAGGAGAATCCAAAAATTACTTCAGATAAAAATTGAGACATTTAAGGTTGTCTGGTTGGACTGAATAGAAGGAATGCGACAGAACTTTTACGTGTAAATAGTATAGGCAGAAGGGTGGAAGTTAAGCCCATGATAAAAGTGATAAACGTGAACAACTCGATAATATTTGTTGAGGAGTTGAGGACAATATGAACGGGAGAGAGGAATGAACATAAATTTGTAAATAGGAGGGATTAAAAGTTAATAAAATTTAGTTGAAGTAATGGGTGAATGAATCAATCTGACATTAAAATAGACTACGTATTATTCCATATCCCCCCCCCC
>QRFB01017331.1:7469-21290 GCA_008931105.1 Oenanthe javanica | reverse complement strand
GTATTCATTGGTTTGTGATGTTTGTTTAATATTGTATTGTGATTTCTCTGCTTTGCTAATCTGCCATACTGTGCTTAACACAATTATAGGAGTTATGAACCTTTAATTGTATCTGTAGGGGTTATTAACGAATAGGGAGACGAGTTGTAATTCTAGTTCATGATATGATAGACATAAGTTAAATATTTAATTGGGAGATTAATATGAGACTTATGAGACTGAAAATCCTTGGGTCTTGATAACTTATAGTTGTACAGTAATTGATCATGAGAGTGACGGTTAAGGCACAATTGTAAGTATTATATTGTATCTTGGGGGAGAGANTATTGTATCTTGGGAGAGAACATTATAAACTTTAGAAGGATTGTTTTTAGCAGAGTAAGAGACTTGTATGTCACAATTGATAGACATTCATCAATGCCAATGAAGAACCCTATTTCCTGGATTGCTTTTTATCATCGTTAATTTAACAATTTTATTTGCTTATTAGTTTAATTTAGTTTATAAACAAAAACCCAAAAATCATTCTTCTCACTTCTAGATTATAAGAGATAATATACTTGAAATTGATATTTATAACAGTCCTTTCCTGCGAACGATACCCTCCAAAATACTCGAAAACAACAACTCCAAACTTAATGAAGGAGAATCTATCATAGATGCTCAATCAAGGTTCCAGACAACAATGAATGGTCTTACTTTACTTGGAAAGAAAATACCATAGGAAGAGATCAACATGAAAATCATTAGTGTTGTTCCATGGATCTATGAACCTAAAGTCACAGCCTTGGAATCTTCTCCAACAATTGATACCATGGATGCTCTAGTTGTATTTGCTTAATTAGAGCAGTTTGAAAGCAAAATCAATGCTACCAAGACAAATAAATGTTAGGAATCTACATGTAACATGATGATAACTTTAATCTTAAAATTATAGAAATTTTAATTGATGTAACTGATCAATTGATATGAAGATTATAAATATTGATTGATTAGGAAACCATTTATCAGTAGAAATGTTTATGTTGATCAACTGATAAAATTGATTGTAGCATATGTGTATTTAGTCTATTTCAATTGATAAGGTGTAAGTCAATTAATATTATTTTTATCAATTGATACTAGAGTCAATTGATATAGGTCATCAACTAATGTGTAACTTAAACTGTCAAATTGTAATTATTTGAAGATATGAAAATTATGCAAGTGAAGGATGATCAATTGATATGGAAGCATCAATGGATAGAAGATCAAATGATAAGAAATATGAAGACCCATCGATTGATAACATCTATCAATCGATAAGTTATCATTTATCAATCGATGGATATAATGATCAATCGAAGAAGAATATCATTTGATGGATAAAAGGAAGAATCAATTGATATGCCTAACAACAAATTATCAACTGATTGAGACAACACAAGTAGACAAGTTGACAGACAAAAGCACATCTATGGAAGACAGTCTATGATGACTGTGAAGACTCAAGTTGAAATTGTCTTTCCAAGTTTGAAGTACTTTTCCCGAAATAGAAAAAGGCAAAAGGAAAGATAGATTAGAAATAATCATAGTTTAGATTCATTATTTTATACCCTTTATAGATATTGTAAACACACTTGTAGTATATAAACAAGTGTGGTATCATTATTAGAAACTGGACATAAGTTAGACAATATCTTATAATCAACTGTTCAAATCTTAGAGCACTTTGTAAGATCAGTTGATTCATTTTCCTAACTTTGTAAAAAGCAGCTAAGTTTTATTAACCTAGATAATTTGAGCAAAAATATACACTGTTGGAAAAACCAATCCATCAATAATTTTAAACATTGTTGTTCAAATACTTTTCTGTTTAATTGTTCATTTTTTTTTTCTCAAACACTCATAACTACAAGAACAATTATTAAAACAGAATTTTTTTTGATAATTTGTATTCAACCCCCTTCTATAAATTATATTGACATTATTTTGGGAAATTACAATTGGTATCAGAGCCGAGGCTTTCAACATACAGAAAGTTTAAGATCAAGAACAAGTCAATATGGGCTAAAAAGATTTAGATGTGAAAATTTCAGTATTGGAGAAAGATGAATACTTTGCATGGAAGGTGAAAATGCACCTCTACTTCCTCTTGACCCTTCCTATGTTAACTGCATAGAGAAAGGTCCTCATGTCCCTATGAAGCTAGTCACAGGTGTGAACCCAGATGGAACTCCTGTTTTTTATAAAAATATTCCAAAACTTATCACTGAGTTTACTGAATAAGATGAAAATGAGGTGCTCAAGGATAAAAAGGCCATGAACATATTGTTCAATGGTCTAGACAAAGACATGTTTGATAATGTATCAACTGTACTACTTCAAAAGAAGTATGGGATACACTTCAAACTCTTTGTGAAGGAACTAAGCAGGTCAAGAAGAACAAGATGCAACTCCTGATTCAAAAGTATGGATCTTTTCTTTTCAAAAGTGGTGAAGTCATCAATGACACCTATAGTAGATTTTAAAAGTTATTAAATGGATTAAAGCTATATGGTAGGGTTTATGCAACCGAAGATATAAACTTGAAATTTCTTAGATCTCTTCCAAAAGAATGGAAATCAATGACTGTGCCCATTAGACAATCTCAGGATTTTAAAGATTATACTCTTGAGAAACTCTATGGTATTCTCAAAATATATGAGTTGGAAATACAAAAAGATAAGGAGATTGAGAAGAGTCAAAGAAAAGACAAGACTATAGCTCTAATGGTCAAGGGAAATGAAGATAAGAAAGGGAATAGTAAAAGTGGCTCTATAGAAGGTTCTGTCATGGTGGCTGGTGATGTTGCTGAAGAATCATTCAAAGGAAAAGGAAAGGGCAAATGAGAAGAAAGTGAAGCATGCTCTTAAGATGATCTAGATGAAATTGATGAACACCTTGCATTTCTGTCAAGAAAGTTTTCAATGCTAAAATTCAAGAGAAATCCAAATGCTCAAAGTCCTAGATCCCAGTTCAGAAATGACAATCAAAACAAAATTTTGGTTAATAGATCAAAATTCAAGAGAAATTCAAATGCTCAAAGTTTTCAATGCTAAAATTCAAGAGAAATCCAAATGTTCAAAGTCTTAGATCCCAGTTCAGAAATGACAATCAAAACAAAATTTTAGTTATTAGATCAAAATTCAAATGCTTTAACTGTGGATTGACTGGTCATTTCTCAAATGAGTGTAGAAAGCCAAAACAGGAAAAGAAGGCAAAGTCATATGATGGCATTGACTATAAAAAGAAATATTTTAACATTATTAAACAAAAAGAAAATGCTTTTGTTACTGAAGAGAAAGACTGGGTTGCTGAGGACAGTGATTCTGAAGAGTTCATCAATTAGCTCTAATGGCCAATCATGAAGATGAGGAAGCTAGTTCATCATCAAATCATGTATTAGCTACTAACTTTTCTGAGCTTTCAAAAGATGAATGCATTAGTACCATTAATGAAATGTCTAATGAACTATAAAATTTGCATGTCACTCTGAAATCTCTAAACAAAGAAAACTTCAAGTTAAAGAACATCATTTATGCCTTAACAGAGAGGAATGCATTTCTTGAAAATGAACTTGTCTGTTTAGATAGATTCAACAACTCTAACATGAGTTATTGTCCTTGCTATAGAAGTTTGTGACCCTCCTAGATTGAGTTTAGATAATTGTTCAATAGTATTATCTACTGAGATTCTAGTGTCAGCTAGCTGATTGGATGTTCCATCTTGATGACTGTCTAACTGTTGAGCAGTAGATGTTGTAGCATCTTGCTCTTTTGACTTATCAGTTTGCTGACTACTTGATGTAGTAGCTTTAGTGCTTCCTGCAGTAGCTTTATTGCTTCTATCACCATCATCCTCATTTCTTGATAGATCATTGTTAGGTTCATGAAAAATAACATCAATAGACTCCTCAACAATGCATTTTTTTAAATTAAAGACTCTATATGCTCTACTAGTTAAAGAATAACCAAGAAAAATTGTCTCATTAGATTTAGCATCGAATTTACCATCCTTGTCAATTTTCTTGAGGATAAAGTACTTTGAACCAAAGACCTTGAAGTAACTGATATTAGGTCTTTTGTTCCTCAACAACTCATATGGATTTTACTTAATAATAGGCCTGATCATCATTCTGTTAAGAACATAAAAAGTTGTGTTCACTGCTTCTGCCCAAAAACTCCTTGGCATCTTGCTTTCATGCAATAAAGTTCTAGCAGTTTCCTCCAAAAACCTGTTCTTCCGTTCCACTACTCTATTCTGTTGTGGAGTTCTTGGTGCAGAGAATTTATGAGTGATGCCACGGGCTTCACAATAGGTTACAAGATCTTTCTTGAATTCACCACCTCGATCACTTCTTATACTTACAAGCCTGGTGTCCAGCTTGTTCTCAAGTACCTTGATTAGTTTCTCAAATTCTTCAAAAGCAGAATCTTTAGTACAATGAAATAAAACCCAAGTAAAACGAGTATAATCATCAACAATAACAAAACCGTATTGCTTACCTCCAATACTCTTATAAGATTCTAGACCAAACAAATTTATATACAATAATTCTAAAGGTTTTGTAGTAAATACAACCTTTTTGCCCTTGTGAGAACTTTGAATCTGATTGCCTAATTGACATGCATCACAAATTTGTGTCTTCACATACTTTAATTTGGACAAACCCCTCACCAGCTTCTTGCCTGATAATCTATTGAGCAAGTCCATGTGAGCATGACCCAATCTTCTATGCCAGGTTGTTGGATCATTGTCAATAGTAGCTAAGCAGCAAGCTGTTTCCTGCAATTCAAACTCTAAAACATACGCATTGCCCTCCCTTCTAGCAACTAGAAGAATTTGGTTAGTAGCAACATTAATAACACATTTATCTTATCAAATACAACTGAGTGACCATCATCATACAACTGACTTACACTAAACAAATTATATTTTAAGCCCTTAACATAACGAACATTGTCAATAAAAGTTGTGTCATTACCTACTTTACCTTTACCTAGAATATGAAGAGTCTTACTATCACCAATTGTGAGACCTCCACATTTCTTGAATTTGAGATTAATGAATTGAGCTTTCTCTCCAAACATGTGTCTTGTACATACACTATCAATGATTCATGATTTCGATTTGATCTTAGCAACAAGACATATCTACAAAATAAATAAAAACAACACTTAACCTTTGGGTCTTGATTGGTTAGTAGCAAGTATATAAAAAATTAATTAATTTAGATTTCTTGATCCACATTTGGACCACTTTGGGAGAGAAATTTTGTGTTCTTTGTTTCCTGCCAAAACCATTCTGGTTAGCTGTCTGTTTGTTCTAGTAAGTTGGCTTCCTGTCAGCTTCTTTCTAGTAAACTCTGGTAGCTCGCTGTGATCTGCAATTTTGAGCAAAACGACCTTTACCACCACATTTGTTGCAGCTTTTTCAGGGCATAGCATACTAATACATTGTCATTGTCACAAGGATGTTTTACATACCAGTTTCGTCATATATCTCCATCGGCTTTTCCATTGGCATATTTCTAGGATTAGTAAACTTTTCCATCGACATATCCTTACTAACTGCAGCAAATAAATAAAAATACAATGAAGAACATGTGATTAAGATACAACTTCATTATTTATAGGAACTAGGAATTAAAAGACACAAACAGAAGCATGTGATTAAGTAAGAACTAGGAATTAAAAGATGTAGAAAGTGTAAATTAGCAAAGTCTATTTTCAGAGGTCAAACCTTTTAGTTAAGCAAAAACCATGTGTGTTTTCATCTTAGGTAATACATTGTAGTGTAAAACATACATTACTATAAATCTTTAGAAGACATTTCTTATTCCCAATTTCCCACTGAAACAAATCGCAAGTGATGACTCACAGGTGGGATATTATGATGATGAACTTGCTGCTGAATGTTGCAGCTACATTTCTACTTCAATACACTTAGTTATCTAGCATTCTAAGAGTTCTTCCCTCTTTNCCTTGGAATCTTCTCCAACAATTGATACCATGGATGCTCTAGCTGTATTTGCTGAATTAGAGCAGTTTGAAAGCAAAATCAATGCTAGCAAGGCAAATAAATTTTAGGAATCTCCATGTAACATGATGATAACTTTAATCTTAAAATTATAGAAATTTTAATTGATGTAACTGATCAATTGATATGAAGATTATAAATATTGATTGATCAGGAAATCATTTATCAGTAGAAATATTTATGTTGATCAACTGATAAAATGGATTATAGCATATGTGTATTTAGTCTATTTCAATTGATAAGGTGTAAGTCAATTAATATTATTTTCATCAATTGATACTAGAGTCAATTGATATAGGTCATCAACTAATGTGTAACTTAAACTATCAAATTGTAATTATTTGAAGATAGGAAAATTATGCAAGTGAATGATGATCAATTGATATGGAAGCATCAATAGATAGAAGATCAAATGATAAGAAATATGAAAACCCATCGATTGATAACATCTATCAATCGATAAGTTATCATTTATCAATCAATGGATATAATGATCAATCGAAGAAGAATATCATTTTATGGATAAAATGAAGAATCAATTGATATGCCTAACAACAAATTATCAACTGATTGAGACAACACAAGTAAACAAGTTGACAGACAAAATCACATCTATGGAAGACAGTCTATGATGACTGTGAAGACTCAAGTTGAAATTGTCTTTCCAAGTCTGAAGTACTTTTCCCGAAATAGAAAAAGGCAAAAGGAAAGATAGATTAGAAATAATCCTAGTTTAGATTCATTATTTTATACTCTTTATAGATATTGTAAACACACTTATAGTATATAAACAAGTGTGGTATCATTATTAGAAAATGGACAGAAGTTAGACAATATCTTATAATCAACTGTTCAAACCTTAGAGCACTTTGTAAGATCAGTTGATTCATTTTCCTAACTTTGTAAAAAGCAGCTAAGTTTTATTAACGTAGATAATTTGAGCAAAAATATATACTGTTGGAAAAACCAATCCATCAGTAACTTTAAACATTATTGTTCAAATACTTTTCTGTTTAATTGTTCATATATTTTTTTCTCAAACACTCATAACTACAAGAACAATTATTAAAACAGAATTGTTTTTGATAATTTGTATTCAACCCCCCTTGTACAAATTATATTGACATTATTTTGAGAAATAACAATTGGTATCAGAGCCGAGGCTTTCAACATACATAAATTTTAAGATCAAGAACAAGTCAATATGGGCTAAAAAGATTCAGATGTGAAAATTTCAGTATTGGAGAAAGATGAATACTTTGCATGGAAGGTGAAAATGCACATCTACTTCCTCTTGACCCTTCCTATGTTAATTGCATAGAGAAAGGTCCTCATGTCCCTATGAAGCTAGTCACAGGTGTGAACTCAGATGGAACTCCTGTTTTTTATAAACATATTCCAAAACTCATCACTGAGTTTACTGAATAAGATGAAAATGAGGTGCTCAAGGATAAAAAGGCCATGAACATATTGTTCAATGGTCTAGACAAAGACATGTTTGATAATGTATCAATTGTACTACTTCAAAAGAAGTATGAGATACACTTCAAACTCTTTGTGAAGGAACTAAGCAGGTCAAGAAGAACAAGATGCAACTCCTGATTCAAAAGTATGAATCTTTTCTTTTCAAAAGTGGTGAAGTCATCAATGACACCTATAGCAGATTTTAAAAGTTATTAAATGGATTAAAGCTATATGGTAGGGTTTATACAACCGAAGATATAAACTTGAAATTTCTTAGATCTCTTCCAAAAGAATGGAAATCAATGACTGTGCTCATTAGACAATCTCAGGACTTTAAAGATTATACTCTTGAGAAACTCTATGGTATTCTCAAAATATATGAGTTGGAAATACAACAAGATAAGAAGATTGAGAAGAGTAAAAAAAAAGACAAGACTGTAGCTCTGATGATCAAGGGAAATGAAGACAAGAAAGGGAATAGTAAAAGTGGCTCTATAGAAGGTTCTGTCATGGTGGCTGGTGATGTTGCTGAAGAATCATTCAAAGGAAAAGGAAAGGGAAAATGAGAAGAAAGTGAAGCATGCTCTTAAAATGATCTAGATGAAATTGATGAACACCTTGTATTTCTGTCAAGGAAGTTTTCAATGCTAAAATTCAAGAGAAATCCAAATGCTCAAAGTCCTGGATCCCAGTTCTGAAATGACAATCAAAACAAAATTTTGGTTAATAGATCAAAATTCAAGAGAAATCCAAATGCTTAAAGTTTTCAATGCTAAAATTCAAGAGAAATCCAAATGCTCAAAGTCTTGGATCCCAGTTCAGAAATGACAATCAAAACAAAAATTTGGTTATTAGATCAAAATTCAAATGCTTTAACTGTGAATTGGCTGGTCATTTCTCAAACGAGTGCAGAAAGCCAAAACAGGAAAAGAAGGCAAAGTCATATGATGACATTGACTATAAAAAGAAATATTGTACATTATTAAACAAAAAGAAAATGCTTTTGTTACTGAAGAGAAAGACTGGGTTGCTGAGGACAGTGATTCTGAAGAGTTCATCAATTAGCTCTAATGGCCAACCATGAAGATGAGGAAGCTAGTTCATCATCAAATCATGTATTAGCTACTAACTTTTCCGAGCTTTCAAAAGATGAATGCAATAGTACCATTAATGAAATGTCTAATGAACTATAAAATTTGCATGTCACTCTGAAATCTCTAAACAAAGAAAACCTCAAGTTAAAGAACATCATTGATGCCTTAATAGAGAGGAATGCATTTCTTAAAAATGAACTTGTCTGTTTAGATAGATTCAACAACTCTAACAGGAGTTATTGTCCTTGCTATAGAAGTTTGTGACCCTCCTAGATTGAGTTTAGATAATTGTTCAATAGTATCATCTACTGAGATTCTAGTGTCAGCTGGATGATTGGATGTTCAATCTTGATGACTGTCTGACTGTTGAGCAGTAGATGTTGTAGCAGCTTGCTCTTTTGACTTATCAGTTTGCTGACTACTTGATGCAGTAGCTTTAGTGCTTCCAGCAGTAGCTTTAGTGCTTCTATCACCATCATCATCATTTCTTGATAGATCATTGTTAGGTTCATGAAAAATAACATCAATAGACTCCTCAACAATGCATTTCTTTAAATTAAAGACTCTATATGCTCTACTAGTTAAAGAATAACTAAGAAAAATTGTCTCATTAGATTTAGCATCGAATTTACCATCCCTGTCAATTTTCTTGAGGATAAAGTACTTTGAGCCAAAGACCTTGAAGTAACTGATATTAGGTCTTTTGTTCCTCAACAACTCATATGGATTTTTCTTAAGAATAGGCCTGATCACCATTCTGTTAAGAACATAAAAGGTTGTGTTCACTACTTCTACCCAAAAGCTCCTTGGCAGCTTGCTTTCATGCAATAAAGTTCTAGCAGTTTCCTCCAAAGACCTGTTCTTCCGTTCCACTACTCTATTCTATTGTGGAGTTCTCGGTGTAGAGAATTCATGAGTGATGCCACGGGCTTCACAATAGGTTACAAGGTCCTTCTTGAATTCACCACCTCGATCACTTCTTATACTTACAAGCCTGGTGTCCAGCTTGTTCTCAAGTACCTTGATTAGTTTCTCAAATTCTTCAAAAGCAGAATCTTTAGTACAATGAAATAAAACCCAAGTAAAACGAGTATAATCATCAACAATAACAAAACCGTATTGCTTACCTCCAATACTCTTATAAGATTCTAGACCAAACAAATTTATATACAATAATTCTAAAGGTTTTGTAGTAAATACAACCTTTTTGCCCTTGTGAGAACTTTGAATCTGATTGCCTAATTGACATGCATCACAAATTTGTGTCTTCACATACTTTAATTTGGACAAACCCCTCACCAGCTTCTTGCCTGATAATCTATTGAGCAAGTCCATGTGAGCATGACCCAATCTTCTATGCCAGGTTGTTGGATCATTGTCAATAGTAGCTAAGCAGCAAGCTGTTTCCTGCAATTCAAACTCTAAAACATACGCATTGCCCTCCCTTCTAGCAACTAGAAGAATTTGGTTAGTAGCAACATTAATAACACATTTATCTTATCAAATACAACTGAGTGACCATCATCATACAACTGACTTACACTAAACAAATTATATTTTAAGCCCTTAACATAACGAACATTGTCAATAAAAGTTGTGTCATTACCTACTTTACCTTTACCTAGAATATGAAGAGTCTTACTATCACCAATTGTGAGACCTCCACATTTCTTGAATTTGAGATTAATGAATTGAGCTTTCTCTCCAAACATGTGTCTTGTACATACACTATCAATGATTCATGATTTCGATTTGATCTTAGCAACAAGACATATCTACAAAATAAATAAAAACAACACTTAACCTTTGGGTCTTGATTGGTTAGTAGCAAGTATATAAAAAATTAATTAATTTAGATTTCTTGATCCACATTTGGACCACTTTGGGAGAGAAATTTTGTGTTCTTTGTTTCCTGCCAAAACCATTCTGGTTAGCTGTCTGTTTGTTCTAGTAAGTTGGCTTCCTGTCAGCTTCTTTCTAGTAAACTCTGGTAGCTCGCTGTGATCTGCAATTTTGAGCAAAACGACCTTTACCACCACATTTGTTGCAGCTTTTTCAGGGCATAGCATACTAATACATTGTCATTGTCACAAGGATGTTTTACATACCAGTTTCGTCATATATCTCCATCGGCTTTTCCATTGGCATATTTCTAGGATTAGTAAACTTTTCCATCGACATATCCTTACTAACTGCAGCAAATAAATAAAAATACAATGAAGAACATGTGATTAAGATACAACTTCATTATTTATAGGAACTAGGAATTAAAAGACACAAACAGAAGCATGTGATTAAGTAAGAACTAGGAATTAAAAGATGTAGAAAGTGTAAATTAGCAAAGTCTATTTTCAGAGGTCAAACCTTTTAGTTAAGCAAAAACCATGTGTGTTTTCATCTTAGGTAATACATTGTAGTGTAAAACATACATTACTATAAATCTTTAGAAGACATTTCTTATTCCCAATTTCCCACTGAAACAAATCGCAAGTGATGACTCACAGGTGGGATATTATGATGATGAACTTGCTGCTGAATGTTGCAGCTACATTTCTACTTCAATACACTTAGTTATCTAGCATTCTAAGAGTTCTTCCCTCTTTTCTACCTCATTAAACCTTTTGCCCTCCAAAATTTACTATCAATTAATAGTTCTAGTCCTTGAGCACTTATGAGAGTACAAGCTTATTTTGGGCATATATAGCTTCTCATATTGTTGTCTTGCATTCAGAGCACCTCAATGAACACATGTTCATCTTATTTCCAGGCACTTTCTGAATCAGACATCTCATGGTGTCCTGTGTTATTTTCCAATTCTAAAACAAAGTTTCTGAACTTCCTTTTAAAATATTACATAGGTGATGTCGTTTTGAAATTTTAAATGTCCTGTCAAGTGCAGAGTCCAAAAAGAAAATAACATTTAAATGAACCCTAGGATATGTCATAAGTTTGTGGCAAATCCATGCCAAGTAATAACATTGACAAACACTATTAGATACTAATCAAATAATCAAGACCAAGCTTTTCAGCACTATTTGCATGTAATCCATGCCAACAATTTTCAATTTTCACGATACAAATAAAACAAAGTCTAAAATCATAATACCTGACTTTTCAGCAAGTGCTTTACTTTTGATCCCATGCTCACTTGCTGGCCTCAACTACTTGTAAAAATTAAAGGACATACATTAGTGATCAGTGACTTAAATTTCATAATCGTAAAACCAACAATGATTTCAGTCATTAGTTATCAGCATTGCACTTGTAAGGAATCAACACCTAAAAGGCAGAGGGAAATAGAAAATAAATTATGTTTCTAACACAAATACATAACAAATACAAATAGAAAATAGCATTGCACTCATGTCTAACAATCACAAACACAAATAGCAAATAGCAGCGCATAACGCAAATAAATTATGATAATAATAAATAGCTAGCAACCAAGGCAAAATTGATTACTGCAAATAAATTATCTAAATAAATAAACAAAACTCTCATACCATATCCCAAAGCAGGTAGTAGCTTTTTCGAACTGTGGCGTTCAATCCCCACCGCAATTGCCGGAAAATATAAGCTCGAAGGTTTTCACATCCAAAGTTTTGAAAGGAGACACATCGAGGTTTACACTACTCGAAGCGAAGCAGAGATAAAAATCAATAGAGGGGTCATCTTTAACATAATGACTTAATGGGAGTGATTTATAGGTTTCGATTTCCATGATTTTTTAGAGAGGGAAGATAGAGGGAGAGGGAGAACGAGAGAGATGAATGAACGAGAGAGAGAGAAAGAGAAGACAGAGGGAGAGGGAGAACGAGAGAGATGATGAGCGAGAGAGAGAGAGAGAGAACAAGAGAGATAAGCGATAGAGAGAGATAAGGGTTTATGAATTGGGGGGGGAGGGGCTAATGTAATTGAATTGTGATTACTTGATTTGTTAATACCCAGTCGCACACCTAGCAAGAAACAGGCGGCACAGCAGCATCTCTTTATGCGTTCAACGATGGAGTTGTTACGCTTCTTCTTGGTCTCCCGATTAAAGAATCTTATTTGAGTATTTGTATATTACTTCCTCCATATTAAAATAATTATTATTTTATTTTATTATACATATTTTAAAATTATATAAATCATTTTGGAAAATAATATTTTAAATAGAATTTATGAAATTATTAATTTTTAGTTCAATTTTTTTGATTATATGTATAAAGTTTAATTTTTTTGGTTGAAACCTAATTGAATTTTTGAGTTTTTTGGTTATGGATATTATTGGATTTTTGTTTGAATTTCGAATTTTTTTTTAGATTTCTAATATTATTATTGGAGTTTTGGGTTGTGAATTTTGAATTATGTTCAAATATTTAGATATATGGACGACTGGACGTTGTTAGTTTATCGACGTTGTTAGACTTACGTAATTGTTTGTTAACATTATGTGAATTGGTTGGTTGTTTAGGCAGATTGGATGTTTATAGGATTGGTTGGTTAGTTATTGGATATGGTGTTATGCGCCTTTGTTTGTTTATGGGATTGATGTCTGTACAAGTAGGTTCTTGCAAAAAATTTATAAAAGGTGTTTAAAAGATATCCAATTATGGTTGGTGAATAGTTTTCTATAATTATATATAGTAGGGTTGTAATTCGAACCTAACAGCTCGCCCGGCTCGAACTCGTTTAAGTGGGCTCGACTTGGTAATTAAACGAGCCGAGTTCGGATAGAGGTTCCTGCTCGTTTAAGTTAATCGAGCGAGCCGAGTATACCCGAAACTCGATTACGCCCGGCTCGAAACTCGCGAGTTCGTCTCGACTGGAACTCGAAACTTGAGAGCTCGTTTACAAAAACAATTAAAAAAATAAATTAATTCATATATATTCAATCAAATTAATTTTTTATTTTTTGAAATAAATAAAGTCTGGCTCGTTAAAGTCCGACTCATATAACTAAATAAAGTCCAAAACTCGTGAACTATCTGATTCGGCTCGTTAAAGTCTGGCTTGTATAACTCGCGAGTATACTCGACTCGGCTCGGGAAATAACCGAGTCGAGTTCGGTCAGAAAATGAGGCTCATTTATTTAAAGGAACTGACTCGCCCGACTCAATTAACTCTAGCTCAAATTACGCCCGACTCGAAACTCGGCTTGCTCGGCCTGAATTACAGCCCTAATATATAGTCAAAATTTTTCTATATATATATATATATA
>QRFB01017330.1:0-21291 GCA_008931105.1 Oenanthe javanica | reverse complement strand
CTTTCATTTATTTTATTTTTAATAATTTGACTTATACCCTTAAAAATGAGTTCGGTTAAATTCTGGTGTTGACCCTATGTGTCACTATTTTAACAATAAATGCCCAAAATGATACAATCGGGTGGAATGGTTCAAAATGTCACCCCAAAACACGACATGATGTGAAAGCGCAACATCCTGTTGTATTTGCCCTCTTAATNGCAAAGATACATTCTATTTTACTTTTACTTAATCATACTTTCATTTATTTTATTTTTAATAATTTGACTTATACCCTTAAAAATGAGTTCGGTTAAATTCTGGTGTTGACCCTATGTGTCACTATTTTAACAATAAATGCCCAAAATGATACAATCGGGTGGAATGGTTCAAAATGTCACCCCAAAACACGACATGATGTGAAAGCGCAACATCCTGTTGTATTTGCCCTCTTAATTTTTTTTTTATTATGAAAAACACAAAAACACAGCATTAAGTTGAGTTTTGGGAAAAACGCTAGATAAACCCGCGTTTAAGTCAAAATTATATATATAAAAAAATAGCACAAAAACGACACACGAACTTGNTTTTTATTATGAAAAACACAAAAACACAGCATTAAGTTGAGTTTTGGGAAAAACGCTAGATAAATCCGCGTTTAAGTCAAAATTTTATATATAAAAAAATAACACAAAAACGTCACACGAACTTATGTTTAACATAAAAACGCAGCATTAAGTTGAGTTTTGGAAAAAACACTAGATAAAGTCGCGTTTAAGTCAAAATTTTATATAAAAAAACACAAAACGTCACACGAACTTGTGTTCAACACAAAAACGCAATTTTGGGAAAAACACAAAAACTCTACACTATCTCGTGTTTAGGAGTGACACATAGGGTCATTCTACCCTTAAGTGCCATTTTGGGCATTACGTTATAAAACTGTGTCATTTTGGACAATTTCTCGTTCGGTTGAGTCAAAGTCGAACCCAGAGACAATAAAAAATAAGCTCTTTAACTCCAATTTTCATGGTATATATATAATCCAACTTTTTACTTAAACTAGTAAATATAGTTTTCACATAATGTGGCCGTTTGGGGTTCCTTAAACTTAAAATAAGTTACTTATTTCATATATATATATTTTTTACATATTTTCATATTTTTTTAAAAAAATAAATATTTATTTTAGAAATTTAAAATCAAATATTATCTTCAAAATAAAAAATAAGTTACTTGTATTCAGAAAAAGTACACACATACCTATTTTTTTCCCGGAAATAAGAACTTATTTCCGGAAAATAAGCTTGGCCAAACAGGGCCAATATATTTTTGAAAATATGTATCATTTAATGATTTAAAAATAGAAATTTCACATTTATATATAATCCGCATAATTCTGTTATTTAGATATTAAATGAGAAGTTTCACTTTTCTATCAAATTTAATCACTTGATCTCATACATACCTAGTATATATTCGAGACTGTGTAATTATTAATTTTTAATTTACATGTCCACTTTTTTAAAAAACTAACAAAAAAAGAAAGGAGAAACTAACATGTGGCCTGTTTGGCTGGGCTTAAAAATAAGTCCTTTTGGACTTATTTTCGGGTAAAAATTTCATATTTTGATAAATGTTTTTTATACAAGTATTTAATGTATATTTGAGATTCTATAAGTTGCAAAAAAAAATTAATTTATTTCAGAAAAAAGTTAGGAATCCTAACTTTGTCTTAAAATAAGTTGAAAAGTTCCCCGTACACCCCCATGACAAGTCAACTTACCATTTCAGTTTAGTCCCTCATTTGGACAAGCAAGCCACCAAATATCTCTCTTCTCTCTCTCACATACACACGCACACGCACACGCACACGCACACGCACACATAAATTTCTTTTGTCGATAACTCCGTCATTCCCCATCCTCGTACTCATGTTCGGTCAGTTCTTGTCTCTACACTTANCACACACACACGCACACGCACACGCACACGCACACGCACACATAAATTTCTTTTGTCGATAACTCCGTCATTCCCCATCCTCGTACTCATGTTCGGTCAGTTCTTGTCTCTACACTTACTTTCTCTAATTTATTAGTAGTAGTATTTCAGTTCTTGTCTCTACACTTAAAATTTCATTCAATTTTAATTGGTCTAGAAGCTAATTATAACTGCAGTCGACTTCAAGTTTCAAATGGGTATCATAATTTTATTTTTGGGTGCTTAAATGTAACAATGGCTACATTTTGAGCTCAATTTTATTATACTCATATACACTGAGTAGTTTATTTTTTGGTGCATGTTATTTTTTTTTTCACAATTTTATGCAATTTTAATTGGGCTATATTCAAACTCTAGTTTGATTGATTTGTTCTTCGGGTTGAGGTTTTCGTGTGAAATTGTTATTGTTTAGCAGGTGTTTGAATCTGATCATTGCCAGATTTTGAGTATGATTTTATTGTTATGATATTCATCGAGTAGATATTTCTGTTTGGAGTATAGTATTTGTTACAGTTTAGTAGAGTTCTCTTAGGTGTACAGTATAAGCTAGTAGCTGGTCTATTTACTTGATTTGTGATTTGAGGTTGGAGTTTTAATAAATTGTTATTGTTTAGCAGGTGTTTGAATTTGATATTGGCGACATTTTGAGTATGATTTTGTCGTTAGAATGCTGATTTGATAGATATTTGGAGTATGGATTCTGTTTGTAGTTTTCGGCAGCCAAATGTGAATGTAATTGGTGGTGTTGAAGGTACTAGCTATAGAATATTGGAGAGTTTGGATAAGCATGCCCAATTTAGATGTGATTTTTTTAGCCATTCAAGGTTGTTTTTGGAAGATAGGCCGAGGAAGAAGTTGAAGAAAATTGTTTGTTGTAGTAAGGGTGAATTTAGTAATAGTTGTTTAGGTTATCGTAGTTCAGTGATACGTTTGGAGCAGCGCTTAAGTTATTGCTTTAAGGTATCAAGAAGAGTAGCTCAATCTCGGCGGTGTCAAGAAAATGATTCACTCGCTTGTGTTAATGGAAATGGTCGGTTAAAGTCCACTGGAAGTAGTGACCTGGAGAGTACAAAGGGGTTCGATGGAAGTCTAGACGGAAATAATGCAGTTCAGGAAGAGGAAAAGTCAGAAATTCCTAGTTTGGAGGATCTACGAGAACTGTTACAAAAGGCTTGCAAGGAACTGGAGGTTGCACGGGTTAATAGTACTATGTTTGAGGAAAAAGCGCATAGGATATCAGAAGCGGCGATATCATTAAAAGATGAAGCCGAAAATGCTTGGAATGAGGTAAATTCTAGATTGAGGTCTCTCAAAGATATTGAAAATGAAGAGAATAATGCAAAAGAAACCGTTCACGAAGCGACGGTGGCTCTTTCTTTAGTTGATGCAAGGCTTCAGTTTGCAAGCGATTTACTTGAGGTTGCCAAACAACGGAATACTTTTGTGGAAACAGAAACAAATTCTTTGAGAGAGAAAGAAGAGGACATCTTGGCTGCTCTAAATGATATCAAAGCTTGCGAGGCTGCTTTGTTATATCGCGAGGCGGAGCTAAAGCAAGTGCAGATCCAAAAAGATACATTGCAAAAGGAATTGGACAGACTAAAGGGGGTTGCAGAGAAAGCAGAAAGGGTTGCTCTGAAAGTCGAGGAAGATGTTGCTAATATAATGCTTCTGGCCGAACAAGCTGTAGCTTTTGAAGTCGAGGCCACCCAACGCGTCAATGATGCTGAGATTGCATTACAGAGAGCTGAGAAAAATTCTCCTGCTTTAAATTTAGATTACTCAGAAAGTATACCTCAAAATAGATCGTTGTCCCAAGAACATGAACCGAGTGAGGGGGTTATTACCGAGGGAAAGGCAAACCTTGAACATTTGGTTGATAATTTTGTAGTTAGAAGCACTGATGTAAAGTGTGAGACCAGTTCTTTGATTATTGACACTTTGTCAGATAGCCAGTTAGGTATCCGCAGGGAGACTTTTGAAGACTCCAGTGACCTAGGAAATGGAAAATTAAGTACTAAAACACTACTGAATGGGACTGAATTAGAAGCAGAAAAGTCTAAGAATTTGGTCCAAACAAGAAAAATGGAGATGCAGAAGTATTTGACAAAAGATAGCTCACCACTAAATGCTCCCAAAGCAGTACCAAATAAATCATCTCGTTTCTTTTCTGCATCTTTCTTCTCTTTCGATATAGACGAGACTGAATTTGCACCATTTTCACTTTTCCACGGGCTTACTGAATCAGGAAAAAAACAATTACCAAAGCTGGTACTTGGCTTGCTGCTTGCTGGAGCAGGGTATGCCTCATCATCGAGATGAACTTTGTCAATTTGTTTATTCTTCATTAGGCAATTTTTGTTTCATACTTTTGTTGAACGTAAAATTGCTTTCCATATTAATTTGTTATCCTTAATGCTCGAAGATAAAGTATTTTGGCTAGTCGTTTTCCAGTAAGGGGGACAAGGGTCGGCTTGATTTTGATCATGTAGTATTGACATTATCACAGGATTGCATTTTATGGTAATCTCTCTGAGAGGCCAAGTGTGGTATTTCAACAGCCAGAAATTATTAGTACTACTATTGATGAACTTACGTTGAATGCAAAACCTGTGGTCCGTCAAATAAAGAAATTACACAAGAAAATCCAGAACTTACTAGAGAAGCTTCCTCACCAAGAGGTGGATACATATTATACCTTTCCATTTATCTCAGTACTTGCTGCATGTCATTAAGTATGCACAATTTATTTGTCTAAAGTTAATACTGTTTTTTTCCTGATAGTATTTCTCATGTATACTCAGATAAATGAGGAAGAAGCTTCCCTCTTTGACATGTTGTGGCTACTGCTTGCAAGTGTTATATTTGTTCCTCTATTCCAGAAAATTCCAGGAGGTACTATATGTTTTTCCAAATTGGGCTAGATGTGAAGTTAAATTTTTTTCCTTCAGTCTCCTAGTGTTATTAGTTTCTTTTGAATTACATTCTTATATAGTACTTGCTTATATTTGCCAATACTGAGTTTTCAATTACTTGTACCAGGCATAACTTTGACGTACATTTTTTTTATTGTGATCTCTCTAAAACTGCATCATAATTTTGCACTTTCTGGTTGTATGTTGCTGTAGTCTTCACTTATCTTCCGAAGAGAGATATGAATAGTATTCAATTTATTTCACTGTTACAGTATCTTCTGTCTGCTTCAATTTTTAGGCAGCCCTGTTCTTGGTTATCTGACTGCTGGTATATTGATTGGACCTTATGGTCTCTCTATTATTCATCATGTACATGCAACAAAGGCAATAGCTGAATTTGGTGTTGTCTTCTTGATGTTTAATATTGGTCTTGAGGTGAGATTCTTAACCTTTACTTTGAATGTTGGACGGCCTTTTAAAAGTCGTTACTAATTTTTCCTAATATGAATAAGAAATGAAGCCCAAATTTGGTCATTAATTGCAGCTTTCTGTGGAAAGATTAAGTTCTATGAAGAAGTATGTGTTTGGACTGGGTTCTGCTCAGGTAAATGAGATCTTCCACCTCCAGGGCATTTAAGTTCTGTGTTGTCGCAATTTCCTTTTTTTAATATAAACGGGGCAGGTTCTTGCAACAGCTATGGTGGTTGGTTTAGTAGCTCACTTCGTTTCGGGACTAGCTGTTCCTGCTGCCCTTGTCATAGGGAATGGTTTGGCGTTGTCCTCTACTGCTGTTGTCCTTCAGGTTATTATCCTGATCAGCCCTGTCACTATATCAAAGGATTACTTATAAATTTATTTTGCATCACAGTTTCATGTCTTTAAAATAAAAAGTAGCAATGTTGTCATGAATAATGGCTGTAAATATCAATTATGATTAATGTTATTTCTACAAAATAGGGTAATAACTATTAAGCTATTTTATTTCCTAGTTTGGTTTTGGTTAGCAATGACAATAAAATAGGTACCTTCTAACCATTAGAAAATTTATTCTTGTGACCTTGTTAACTGCTGTACCTATTTTTTTCTTGTGACCTTGTTTTTATTCTAGATACTTATCCAACTAAAGCAGAATTTGTATCAGATGCTAGTCAATACCATATTAATATGTTAAACTTCTTTTTGTGAAACCTGGTACAGGTATTGCAGGAAAGAGGAGAGAGCACATCACGTCATGGACGAGCTACATTCTCCGTGTTACTTTTCCAGGTAATTACATGCTCTTCAATATAATGCACTTTTAACATAAGTATAGGTGTTTTGTAACTGTTGTACCTCCAATCTTTATAAATTTCTATGGATTCTTTTTCTACATATCCTATATCATGTTGCGGTATATGTTTTGGCTTTAAGCTATTGTTTTTTAATTTATCTTATATATGTATTGTTTGATGATTTAACTTTCAGGATTTGGCAGTCGTGGTTCTGCTGATCCTCATACCTCTTATTTCACCAAACTCTTCCAAAGGAGGGGTAAAGGATCTTATATAGCTTAGTCTATGTTCTTCTTACCTGATTTATTTGGCTGTGTTTTTAGTAATCGCCTTCATCTTCTTTTTCTTCTCCTAAACTTTATTATTTTATATGTTCAACCATTTAACGCTAATTAATATTATTTATAGTGTTAATTATAAAGTAATCGAATATTACACTTTCGTTACTTTCTAGATTGCACATTCTAATTTTAACTGCCGGTGACATTAATGCCTTCTGCTGCAGCAGATGTTCTTTTTATAATGCATAATATTCTCCAACCTCTCTAGATTGGTTTCCAAGCAATTGCTGAAGCTCTTGGATTAGCAGGTCTTAAGGCTATTGTTGCTATCAGTGCCATTATCGCTGGAGGACGCTTGGTAAGTTTTCTTCTGAAGAAAAGCATTCATCTCGCTTTATGTGTCATAAAAGATATCTTGTGACTAATTATGCATACCTATTAAGCAGTCTTGATCTAAATGCCAGGTTTTATGATATATTCATAGGTAGTTCCCGAACGACTAAACATTTTTTTGCTTATTACCTACAGCTTCTTCGCCCAATATATAGGCAAATTGCAGAGATTCAAAATGCAGAAATATTCTCTGCAAATACGCTCCTGGTCATTCTCGGTACAAGTCTCCTTACTGCAAGGGTATGCTGACTTGTTTTAGTAATTTTTAATGCATGTATTTGAGTTATATAATTTCCCTAATTGTTGTGTTGTATGAAAACAGTCTGGCCTTTCCATGGCACTAGGTGCATTTTTGGCTGGACTGCTACTTGCCGAAACTGAATTTTCGCTACAGGTGGAATCGGATATTGCTCCATATCGTGGCCTTTTATTGGGTCTTTTCTTCATGACAGTAGGTTCTCTATATGCACATCTAAAATCCACATTTATCGATCTACATGTATAGTTTATACTTTATAAAAAATCAATGTATACAACTTAAGTTGTACTAGCTTATATCCCGTGCGATGCACATATCGATTTTTTTTTAATATTTTAATATTTTTTTATATGATTGAATTTATCTATATTTTTATAATATTAATTTAAATTTTATTTAATGCTATATGTATATATTTTTATATAAATTTTCATATACTTTATTTGTATTGTATTTTAATAGGATAATATTTGTGTGTTTTGTTTAGAGATATGTTTTAGTTAGAAGATTAATGTGAAATGTGTTTTAATTAGCAGATTAGTATTTAAAAATTAAGTCCAATAATAATTTTCTGGACCAACTACCAAACTTTTAATGTTTTGGATTTAATAATATAGTATAATATAGATTAGGTAACAAGTTTTAGTACACTTGATTATTTTTTTGTCATATCTTAGAGTTATCCTAAAAAATGACGAAGTTGTTTGGACTGTGTTGATTATATTGCTACCTTACAGGTGTCTGTTGGTTTTACTACCGTCCAGCTGTTTGGGCAACTTGTTCATTGTGCTCCCTTAGTTCTGTGTACTTGTGTGCTATATACAAAACAACCTATTAATGAATATAAAAGAATTTTTTAATTATCCAAAAAATGTATAATTTTTTTTGTGTGTGGTTGGTTGTGCATGTGCTATGTTGATCGGTAAGGATATGACTTTAATCTTTGATATTAACATGATTTACCTTTTGCTTTACAGGTTGGAATGTCCATTGATCCAAAACTTTTTCTTTCAAACTTTCCAGTTATTATGGGGACATTGGGGATGTTAATCGGTGGCAAAACAATATTGGTAGTTCTCATTGGTAGAATGTTTGGTGTTTCAACTATATCTGCAATAAGAGTTGGTCTTCTACTTGCTCCAGGAGGAGAATTTGCATTTGTTGCTTTCGGTGAAGCTGTTAATCAGGTTTCTCTCTTGTACTTCTTTCTTTTGCTGCTAAATCTCTCAATTGACAAAGATTGTTTTGTTTTGTTGATAGAGGTTCTATAAAACTTTTGAATTTTGTTGGAATTGATATTGTATCACACTTTCAGGGAAGGTGTAAAACTAATAATACATAGATATTTATTTCTAAATTTAAGCAGTTAGCATGGATGTTCTTGTGTGTTTTGAGTTCCATAAGCTATGCCAGATAGTGTACAAATCATAATGAAAAGTCTGTGTAAATCCTATGTACAAAATCTTATGTTTGAAGAATCAAGATCCAGGGACCAAAATAGTCCTTGTCTTCTATCTTCCATATTGATTTTGACAAACACTACATCGTTAAGTATCACTGAACTTCTTGATGTAATTATAATGCTCTCTAAAGTTTATTATATTTAGGTTCTAAGAGGATTTCTAACAATAAGTGATACAGTGCACGAAGGTATGATTTAGCTTAATTTTATACTACTAATCAAGGAACGGGCTTGAGTTTGAAAGATAAAGTAACAACTATAGGAAAACAACTACACGACTTGCTGTCTGTAGATACTAAGCACGATTTTCATAGAATTGAAGTAGACTTCCGGCCTCTACAGTGACAGTCAAACCACCATATAATTGTCTTAGATAAATCCGGACTAGTGGACTTGGANGATAAATCCGGACTAGTAGACTTGGCTTTATATGAAAACAACACGATATTGTGTCAATTAAGTAGATTTATTGTTGCGTTTCTTGCTGTCTTGAAACCTAAATTTTAGTTGCTGCATCAGGGTATCATGTCTTCTCAGTTGTCCTCACTTTTGTTTCTTGTGGTGGGAATCTCTATGGCACTCACGCCATGGTTAGCTGCTGGAGGCCAGCTAATAGCCTCTCGTTTTGAGCAGCAAGATGTGAGAAGTTTATTGCCTGTTGAGAGTGAGGTAAGACTCTTAACCTAATTATTTTGACAATCAATATGCTGCCCGACGCAACTATTGATATTCCATATTCATGTAATACTTAAATGTGCTTTATTCTCCTGTGCTAAATCATTTTCTTCACGAGGCTATGCCTAATGAAACATGTGGCAGTTGTGGCTTTATTATATTACATGTAATAAACTACTAATAAATTTCTAGGTGCCTAATTTCTAGTCATATTCCATTAACTTGAGCATATTTGTTTGAAATTTATTTTATTTGCCAACTGCCGTATCAAAATAGCACTTTGAGTTGAACAAAAGTCTAATGTTAAAGGATAAAGAAAGTTGAGATGCGGTACAAGAGCCTTTGTAACCAAATTTAATCAGGCTACCAAGATCTACGAGAGTAATTTTCTGAGTTGTCATGGACGAGTTCATGACGTCTAAAATCTGATTGTATGTATGATGTAAACATCTTAACAAATTAAGGTATCTGATTGAGTGATGGTACAATACCTTTTCTTCCCTTTTTGCGATCCTGCAAAATAGGATAATATTAGATCATGTGACATGGATGATTATATTTTTGTACTCCCTCTATGCAGTAACTGTTTATGCCACCATTGTGATGAAGTAAACTGAGTTGATTTTAGTGCTTCACTTTGTAGAAGTATTTTGGGTGTTCGTAGTTTTTTTACAGCTCAGTTCTGCCTGTCTTTTGTCCATACTATGATAATTTCTTTCTAATATACCTGCCCCCTCTCTTCACTGATGTAATTCTATTTTATTTTCACATTGTCTTGGACTATAAATTTGTGATGCCTTTAATTATCAGACAGATGATTTGCAAGATCATATTATCATATGTGGATTCGGACGTGTTGGCCAGGTATTGTCGGTTGTCACAATCTTCAAGCTCTGTTTTCTAAGCACTACATGATGATAGATAAGGGATCTGTTGTCATCTTTTCTTACTTTGGATCTGTTTATGGTCAGATCATCGCGCAGCTTCTTTCCGAGAGGCTGATTCCATTTGTTGCTCTTGACGTGAGGAGGTATGTGCCACTTTGTCTGTTAGATCTAATGTACTGATACAGTGGATATAGATTGGATGTGTAAATATAATTTCTCTCACTGATAAAAGGCTTGTTAAATTCTGATAGTTGTCTGTTTTTTTTTTGTTTTTGTTTCAACAAAGTATCCACTGGTTGATGGTTTGTGTCCATGATGCTTGAGAGGCTCTTAGTCTCGGTCAGATATATTGACATACCACCTACATAATTTCAAAGAAATTACCCTATGAATGTTGTGATAAATTCAATACTACAATAGCTTTATTTGAGCATATACCAAAATGTTGTTAATCTGTGCTTGTGGAGATGCAGATGCTGAATGGTCCGCCTAAATATTTTAACACAGAAGGATTTCATGCATTTTTACAAATTTAACCAGGGACAATAAATACAACTGCTGCAGCATATATTAAAACATATATGAATCAAATATTCTTGTAAAAAAAGAAAAAATTGCACAAGATTCTGGCTTTGTTGTATTATCAAACTCTTTCATTGATTAATGCCTAATAGTTGTTCTTTGTTGTCTTGGAAAAACAAAGCCACCAGGCTTCTTAGATTTTGAAATTCATATGAGATGCATTAGTTTTTGCTTATGGAAGTTCGCTAAATTCGTCTTCAATTAAATTTAAGTGTTTACTGTTTTTATCAGCTTTTTGTAGTTTACACTATTACCGTCTATCCAACTCTTTAGATTTTGAGAAACACGTGTCAACACCACAATTTTGGGGTCCCTAATGGCATATTTTTGTCTGTGAATCCATTTCCATCAGGATATAAATATATTGATTGTGTAGTTTTTCTTATTTTCTTACTTTCAGTGATAGAGTAGCTGTTGGACGTGCACTTGATCTTCCTGTGTACTTTGGAGATTCTGGTAGTAGAGAGGTAGAGTACATCTAGGAGACATCAAACGTTTTTTAGCGAGTTCACCTTGTGACATGTTTGTCTGCATATTTGTTTGTCAGATCCTCCATAAAGTAGGTGCTGAAAGAGCTTGTGCTGCAGCAATAACTTTAGATACTCCTGGTGCAAATTATAGAACTGTCTGGGCTCTGAACAAGTATTTTCCTAATGTGAAGACTTTTGTCCGAGCCCATGATGTGGATCATGGCCTTAAATTGGAAAAGGCTGGTGCAACAGCGGTAACTTTTTGTTTGTTGTGTTTTTTCTCCTCCTCATTTTCTGTCAAATATCAGTAAAGTTATTAATGTGGGAGCGGGAACTAATCGCTGGGACGAGTTATGCTGAATTTCTTGATTAGTACTCATATCTTCTCACTGTCATTACTCATTATTTATCTAATCTTAAACCTGAGTTGAATGTCAACAGGTTGTCCCAGAGACCTTAGAACCAAGTCTACAGTTAGCAGCTGCGGTTCTTGCGCAAGTAAGCATACATATTTTACTACAGATTAATCATGATGTGATGAATTGTTTCCAGTCTATGTGGGTTGGAGTTGGTAAAAATGGCTAGTTTCCTTGAGACCTCAATTATAATATTAGTCTCCCACTCTCCCCTATCATAATCAATATTATCGGGCTATTATAAATATCTACGTGATTGGTTCTGTTTTCTGGCTCATTTCTACGAGTCTGTAAGTAATACACATAACTCTGCTGAATATATTTTATTTAAATATGACCTTTAAATTTGAATTTGCCACTCTCTGCCTATTTTAACTGCCATTTAAATACTGTAGGCTGTAAATTTAGTGATACTTGTTATGAAAGGGTGAACCTTTTTTATGAAACTGAGATATCACAGACCACCAAAGTGATATCATATAAATTATATTCTAAGAACTTTTCGGTATATCCTCATTTTCCCTTGTTTCGCTTATAGGCTAAACTTCCAATGTCCGAGATAGCAGCAACGATTAACGAATTTAGGTCCCGCCATCTCTCCGAGCTTACGGAGGTACTTATATCTGGTAGTTTGTAGGCTGCTTTGGTGCTCTTTTTTTTTTTCCTTTCTCAAATCTCTAGTTGACAATACCATTTTATGTTCATAGGATTAACCGCTTGTTATTGCATGATATGTGCAGCTAAGTGAATCTAGTGGAAGTTCTCTTGGTTATGGATACTCTCAAATGATGACTAAAGCCAAATCTCAGCCAACAACAGATCCCTTGCAGGATAACCAAGTACCTAAAGGAACGCTAGCAGTATAACAACCAAGAATTGGGATTATGTAAACCGAGAAGGAAAACAAGACACAAAAACAAAACCACAAAAACTGCATAAATTGCACATAAATACTTGATGTAATTTAGACCCTACATTTATTCGTAACATCTCATTCTTTCATTTGGTAAGCCCTGGGATACGTTTTGTCGGAATTCGATGTATAAGCTAAATTTTCATTTGGAATGGTGCTAAGCAAAGTTTCATTTTAAATATTGGATTATTGGGAGTGTTATTAAATAACACATTTTTTAGACAAATAACAACTTTTTATTAATTCATTTTATTTTATTTTCTTGAGAAAATCAGAAACAAAACCTCAAGAAACAGGCATATTATCGGTGGTTGTAAAGCCTGTAAATGCACTTTTTTTCCTAGATTTTCAAAATGTACCACTCTATCTATACTATATTATTAAAATTGCGAGACCAAATGTTTGGTTCGTATCAAGTCATTTTGTCTTCCACTCAACTTCAAATACACATGTATATCTCTTACTCAATTTCAAACACACCATTTTAATTAAAATATACAGTTTTACTTACAACCTATTAACATATTTTAATTTTCTCATTACTCAACCTCTTTATTTTATAGTTTATTAGTTAAATTTTATGAATATTAAAATAAAAATATTATTTTATTCATATTAATTAAATTTTATTAATGTGCTATATCTATCTATATTATATATACTATATTATTATAACCAAACATTTTTAATTTTAGGTGAATCATATAAAATATTCTAACCATCTAATTTTAGAAAAGATATATCATACATACAACTCTGTCACCGATAGTCCTTTTTTTATAAAATGGCTAACATATAATATTATATTATATCTAAATTATATTTTCTATTTTCTATTTTAAGAATCCTACTTATCCTATGATTTTTATTTAATAAAATTGTACTCGCATTCAACTCAATTTCATCACCATTCAAGCTCTTTTATTTATTTAAAATTATAACTTATAATTAAATTTTATGAATATTAATACATAAACAACATTTTATAGAAAAATGTAAAAAGAAATTAATAATAAAATAAATTATCATATTAAATCAAATATTTAAATTATAAAAAATAATTAATATATAATTTATTAATATCATTCATGCTTTGCACGAGTTATAAACTAGTATTATAACTAAATAAGAGAATTTTTTTTTCATCTCGGTTCCACCGGTGAATCATACAAAAATTCTAACAATCCAAATTTTAGTTGAATCGTAAAAAGGATCATGGTCATTCAATTTTAATAAAATTTAATTTAATAAAAAATATACCATACATACAACTTTATAACTGATAGTCCTCTTTTTATGCAACTGCTCATGGATAATATTATATTATATTTAAATTATATTCTATGTAGTCTATTTTAAGAATCGTACTTTATCTATAATTTTTTTTAATATAACTGTACTCACGTTCAACTCAATTTTATCATCATTCAAACTATTTTATTTATTTAAAACTATGATTTATAATTAAATTTTATGAATATTAATATATAAATAACATTGTTATAGAAAAATACAGAAAGAAACTAATAATAAAACAAATTATTATATTAAATTATATAAAATAATTAATATATAATTTATTAATATCAATCATGCTTTACACGTGTATCTTTAAATCATGTATTTTCTTTTAATTTTTTTAATACAAATAACATAAAATCATGAAAAGATGCAAATAAATAAAAAATTAAAAATACTTATCTCCTGTTCCACAACAAAATTACACAACCATCAATTTTATTCCAACTTAAAGAATTTTACACTTTTCAAAAAACATTTCTCCATCATCAAACACATAAACCCTAGTCCCCTCCCTAGTCCCTCCATCATCTATATATAAACCCTAGTTTTGTATCTATAGTTAAGCAATCATAATAGCTTTGATAACTCAATTCCTCTGTAAATTCCACACCAAAATGGCCTCTGCATCATCTTCACTGATGCTTTTCGCAGCTGATTCTTCTTCATCAGCTCGCTTTGTTTCTTTCAACACCAATAATAAGCTCCCAAACGGCGTCGTACAGTTCCGGCGCTTCGTTTCACCTCAATTTGGGCTTCAAAGCCCAAGAACAATCATAACCCATTTGCCTCCTCCGTTAGCTTATAGCGTCGGTATGTGCGTTTATGTGAAATTCTAAAGCTTGAGTCTTTTTTAGTACTACTGTGTGCATCTATTTGCTCTTTGTTTAGTTTACTTTTTTTTAAAAATGTATTTTAATTAGTGTTGTAATGATGAAGGGCTTTATTTTAGTTATTTTTGTGTTGGGTTATGATTAGTGAAGAATTTTAGAGGTGTTTTGCTTTTAAAAATGGTATCTTTAAGTATTGGATTTTTGTGTAGTTTGAAAGAAAATGATTGAGCATGATTGAAAAATAAAGAAATGTACATGCTGAATATATGAGCTCATTGGGGGGCAGTTGCGATTTTTTTGGCTGTTTATTAGGTTGTGTCATTTTTGTTTCGCAATGTGGTGGCGGGCCTTTTGTTTTTAACAAATTACTTGCTTGTGGGTGTCTTGGTATTGAAAATTGGCTTTGTTTTTCGGAATGTTTGTCACAGCTTAAACATGAATTTGCGTTAACCAAAAGAAAAACTTGGGTGTGAAAGTAAATGCAAGACTAGTATTACTGGGTGCTAGAAGAATCAGAATTATGGAAGGAGTTGGATGGTATTTAATTTGATATTACAGGAACGTTTTGTAGCTCTTGTTGTTCACTGTAATCTAAAAAGGTTTTCATCGATCAAGCGAGGAAGTTTTTTGGCTCTTTATTTACTTAGTTTAGTTATGATGCAGCTTCTATGGCTACCGAGGCTTCTGCTAAGGTTATAGATGGGAAATCAGTTGCAAAAGATATTCAAGGTGAAATAACTGCTGAAATATCCAGAATGAAGAATGAAATTGGTGTTGTGCCAGGTTTAGCTGTTATCTTGGTTGGTGATAGGAAAGATTCTGCAACATATGTGCGCAACAAGAAAAAATCCTGTGAATCGGTAGGAATCAAATCATATGAAGTGTGTTTGCCACAGGATTGCAGGGAAGAAGAAATACTCGAGCATATTTCAAGCTTTAACAATGATCCTTCTGTTCATGGCATACTTGTTCAGCTCCCTCTGCCATCCGTAAGCTTCTAAGTTAAACATATATTGACAATATTTAGTGAATCACACTGCATCATAATAAAAAATGGTTCAAAGAAGATTGATGGGAGTAGACTGACAAATCTGGACCAACAGATCGGACGGTCCTAAAAGTCGTATAAAAAAATTAGTAAAAAATCAGTCCAGTGAATAAGATTGCTGTGGTCATTCTTACTTTCTGCATTTTAAGCATATTAACTCTCTCAACATCTATAAAATTTCACTAAGAAGATGCTTTTTTAAGTAGTACATTTGTTACTTGATTAATGAAAATTGTAGTATATTAATTGTTTAATTAGTAGTCATAACTTAAACAGTACTGGCCAATAATTAGTAAGCATTAAAATTATAAGTAAATAAATATATGTAGAATATCTTTTTTGAGTTAGTTCGGATATTATTAAGTTATTGTATTAGAACTTTTACTTGATATATTTGTCTTTTACTTAAAATTTGAATCACAAGGAGCACACCAGGATGACAGGATAGATATTTGTTCGTGGTGATGGTGGTGTTGTTGACTCAACTATATACTATAAGGACTCATTGATGATCGTAAGTTTGTGATCAGCATTTGCGAAATCAGATGTTCTGCTGATATGATTCTTATTTTCCTTTGTACTTTGAAACCAGCATATTAACGAACAGAACATCTTAAATGCTGTATGCATCGAGAAGGATGTTGATGGATTTCACCCTCTGAACATTGGTCGTCTTGCAATGCGGGGTAGAGAACCATTATTTGTTCCATGCACACCGAAAGGATGTATTGAGCTATTGCATAGATACAATGTTGATATCAAAGGAAAAAATGCTGTTGTTATTGGCAGGAGCAACATTGTTGGAATGCCTGCTGCTCTTTTGCTGCAGGTAATATTCACTTGTTTTACCTTGTTAATTATTAATCATAATCTGTGTTATGTATCTTTTCTATTTGTCATA
The DNA here is from genome assembly GCA_008931105.1 of Oenanthe javanica. Taxonomy (NCBI): domain Eukaryota; kingdom Viridiplantae; phylum Streptophyta; class Magnoliopsida; order Apiales; family Apiaceae; genus Oenanthe; species Oenanthe javanica. Next base: position 4,703 of record QRFB01017330.1, on the reverse strand, counting down.
TAGTCCCTGACGCCTTGTTTTTTGTTAGAGAGAAGATGCTACTGTTACTATTGTACACTCCAAAACCAAGAATCCCGAGGAGATCACTAAACAAGCAGACATTATAATTGCAGCTGCGGGGCAACCGAACATGGTCAGAGGTAGCTGGATAAAGCCTGGAGCAGTTCTAATTGATGTCGGAATAAATCCGGTTGAGGTGAATATTTTCTCTCCTCTTATCTGTCCCAATCCCATAAATATATGTTACTCTGTGCTGACAAGCATAACACTGGACATGCTAAATGCTTAATTTTGCTACAACATTGAACTGTCCATGTTCAATCTCTGAATGTACATATAAATAATAGATTTTTTTAATTTGGTATTAATGATCATATGATGTTGGGCAAATGCCGTTAATAATTTTTCATTGGAATTAAAGATCCAGCATGCCCATTTGTTTGTGATTTTTTTGAAGTTGGTTATTCTTCGGTATGTGCTGTTACAGGACTCCACACGCCCTCGAGGATACAGACTGGTTGGAGACATCTGTTATGAGGAGGCATGCAAGATTGCTTCGGCTATAACACCAGTTCCTGGAGGAGTTGGGCCAATGACAATTGCAATGCTTCTCTCAAATACCCTTACCTCTGCAAAGAGAATTCATAACTTCAATTGAATTGTTCAACTTATTTTTCTCATCATTTATTTTGCTTCCTTCTAGTAAAGCTAGTTTGAACATGTTCTTTCTTCCTTACTCATTTCCTCCCTACCTTTATTGGGCTTTTTCCTTGGGTCAAAACCTGACCAAGCCACATGTAGCAATAGCTACCTGATATAGTGATAGTAGTCAGAAGATGATCTTTACGTATAGGTGTAAACTAGCTGAAATGAGTATGGCTACCAAAAAGAGAGGTTAAGAAATCCTTTAAAATTGGGAGTACAACTCTGATATGCGAAGAAGCGTTCCTTTTCTTTGCAAGTGACTGAAGTTTTACTAATGAACCCTTTCTTTCCTTCCTTCCGGTTATTCACGCATACTACTTCTGGACAAGAAAGTGTAGTCGAGATTGGCCTTTCTATATAAAACGAAAAGTAGGGATGGACTCTTAAGAAAATAAGAACGTAGAGCCGCGATCAATATGCATCAAAAGTTACCAGCAATAGCGTGGGAAGTATTTGTGATGTTCATTTGATAAGAAGCTACTGTCTGTTTTGTATCTTTCCTACATTCAAAAGAGAAGTCTTGTTTTGAATTATTATTTGTGTTCTGGTTCTTAATTCCAATTCCTTAGCACCCCGATTTTTTGTATAATTATTTGGCTCCAGATGTGCGTGGCGTATTGTGCTATATATCTTTGGCAATTAAGCATACTTAAAAAAGAACTAGCTAATAACCTCTGCAAAGTAGGGAAGCTATTAATAAATTATATATTTATTATTTTATATAATTTAAATATTTCATTTAATATAATATTTTTTATTATTAATTTCTTTTTACATTTTTCTATACAATAATGTTTATATATTAATATTTATAAAATTTAACGATAATTCATAATTTTAAATAAATAAAAGAGTTTGAATGGTGATGAAATTGAGTTGAATGTGAGTAAATTATATTAAATAAAAATTATAGGATAAGTAAGCTTTTTAAAATAGAAAATATAATTTAAATATAATATAATATTATCGGTGAGCAGTTGTATTAAATGAGGACTATCGAGAATAGAGTTGTATGTATGATGTATCTTTTCTAAAGTTAGATTTTATTAAAATTGGATTGTTAGGATCGTTTTTTTAAAAAAAAGTTTTCTTTTAGTTATAATAATATAGTATAAATTAGAACTTTAATAAAAAAGAATGAAGGACATAATTTTATTACTCTCTCCATCTCAAAATAATTATTCTCTTTCTATTTTTATCAATCAAATTAATAACCGAATATTACATGATAACTTCTGACATGTTAAACAAATCATTATCATTATTCACCAAAAATCTGCCCAAGTGAGACATAGTTTTTGACTTTTAAACTTAACCCTAAAGTCGAAGTTCACTAAATACAAAATACTAACCCATAGAATTGGGTTGATTAAGAGCATCTTTAGCAAGACACTAAAACATTAAAATATTTTATCAATATTTTAGCGTAAAATCAAATTCAATAGAATAATATAATAGTGTCGATATAACGCTAAATAATTAGAATCAAACATACATTTGGTATTATCTTTACACTAAATTTGGTACTTTTTAAAATTTCAACTATACTCTCCTATTTGTTAATAAAAACAAATTCATTCCTTTTAAATCCTAAAAGTCAATTTTTTATTTTTTTAATAAGTAAAAGATTCTTTATAGTGTATAATATAATATAAAAGATTATTTATAGTGTAGGATATAGTGTGACTACCATTGGAGTTAATTTTGTAGATTATATAATTTTAATACTAAAATAGTATAAAAGTAACAATATTTAGTGTTTTCGGTTAAAAATAATCTGAACTGGAGCCGGAATCAGAAAGCTTAAAATTCAACCCAAGGTCAACAGAAAGCCCCCTGTTCAACCAGAATGGGATTATAAAGTCGGAAGTAGGATGAAAAGCACTAGCCTTCTTACACCCCAATTTGCTTCTCTTTAAACAAAGTCATCACTCGTCTTAAAAAATATTTAATTACATAATTAATTTTTAATTATTATATATATTTAATTTTTTAAAATATAATTTAAGTATTAAAATTTTATTTAATAATTTTTTTAAAAAAATTATATAATTATATATTTAATATATTTTAAAATAGGCGTAAGAGTCACAGAACGGACAAATAATTTAAATAGAGAGTATTTATTTTGTAGTTATAATTATCATATTAATCCATAATATATTATTATCAAAATTTAAAATATATATATACGAAGTAAATGAACAACCAGTTGCCACACAACTTGTAAATTCTATCCGACAAAATGTATATTCATATTTATTATTCTTTCCATTTTTTAAATAAAAATTTTAACTTTTGTCATACACTTTTAAGTATTTTGACCATACAGTAAAAATATTATTTTTAATTTTTTTTGAATTAAAATATAAATTATATATTTTAATTCAAAGAAAAAAAATTATAATTTTAATTATACGATCAAAATTCTTAAAAATGTGTGTTAAAAATCAAAATTAGTCGTAAAATAAAGGGAGGGAGTAGTTTTTTTTCTTGGTCAAACATATTTGTTAGTACACTATTTGTTTAATTTAATTAAATCTTAAAAATTGAAAAATGGGGTCCCTGTTTAATAATCAACCCTAGTCTTGGTACTGGTTTGTTTCTATAAACCCACAAGCCCCCTCCCTCTCTCTCTCCCACATCCTTTATTCTACACAACTTTACTCNATTTAAATATAAATTATATATTTTAATTCAAAGAAAAAATTAAAAAATCATAATTTTAACTTCAAAATCCTTGAAAATATGTGTCAAAAATCAAAATTAGGCGTAAAATAAAGGGAGGGAGTAGTTTTTTTTCTTGGTCAAACATATTTGTTAGTATTTGTTTAATTTAATTAATACATAAAAATTGAAAAATGGCGTCCCTGTTTAATAATCAACCCTAGTCTTGGTACTGGTTTGTTTCTATAAACCCACAAGCCCCCTCCTCCTCTCCCACATCCTTTATTCTACACACAACTTTACTCTCTCCCTCTCTCTCTCTGATGGAAGATATGGATTTGAAGCTTCGCTATCCGCCGGATTCACTTCCCTTCTCCGTCATAACCACGGCCAAAGTCGCCGGAATTCCCATCTCCGTTGACTCCGGTCTCAGCCCCGGCTCGCCTCCTGCCCTAATCCTTCCCACTGGGTAAATACACACAAACACTCTTATCCATCCATATATATATATATATAGTTCTGTATCACTAATGTATGCTCGGTTATGTATATGAATATTTGAATTGTAATCAATTTCTTGCGGAAAGATGTATCTTAGTAAATGAATTTCCCTGCATACGAAAGAAATGAGAAAGCTTAAAAATACTCATCTTTTCGAGATAAATTTTTAGCAAATGTGCTTGTGCAACTAATCTTATGAAAGGTGTTTCTTGTATTAAGTGTCAAGTTACAGGGGACGAATGCAGTACTACGTTATCTTGGTAGAATATCAACAATTGTTCATGGTTTGTATAAGCGGGATGACCTCGAGTCTTCTCAGGTACCTTTTTAAGTTGTTTTAAGCTATTTAGTTAATTCCTTTTTATATTGTTGAATAATTTCATTTACCTGCTTGTTTGCGTGTTCATTGTATTTGGTGTTGCTGTGATTTGAAATCTTTTTATTTTTTTGTTTGTCTTCTTTAGATAGATGAGTGGCTCGATTATTCCGCTCTCTTTGCCTCGGGGTCGGAATTTGAGGGTGCCTGTAAATTTGTGGATGGCTATTTATTGCATCGGACATTTTTGGTTGGGTACAGTCTTTCAATTGCAGACTTAGCGATCTGGTCAGGTCTTGCAGGTGATAGTTTGTTGGCATCCTACCTAATGTATAATTGTGTGTGTGTATGTGTGTGTATACATATACTTGTGTGTGTGAATTCAGTGTATTGTGCATATTTGTAGTAACTGGGCGTCGATGGGACAGCTTGAGGGACTCCAAGAAATATACAAACTTGGGGCGATGGTTCAATTCAATATCAGCTGAATACAGTGCTTTGAATGAAGTAACAA
>QRFB01017329.1:0-21291 GCA_008931105.1 Oenanthe javanica | reverse complement strand
TAAAAAAAATCTGAAAAATTCAGAGGTAAAATATTTGACATTAATTTTTTCCTACTAATTTTAGAAAAGATCAATTAAAACTAAATGTCAGAGAAGTCTCAAATGGCTTAAGGGTGTTGCACAAATGGCTTAACAAGCTGGCCTTGCACATTCCTGAATCTTTAAGGGAGTTGTGTATGCAATTAATTAATGTGAATATACAGTTGCAGTGGTCAGCCTCATTTACTTTGCTTCGTTGGTTCTCCAACAGAAAAGGCTCTTCGAGCGATGTTATTACTACTGTACTATAGTTATAGTTGTCAGCTTCCTTACTGAGGCATCTAATGTTGCTTAAGTTATTTTTATTTTATTTTTTNCTGAGGCATCTAACGTTGCTTAAGTTATTTTTATTTTATTTTTTATAATTTAAGACTGAGACATATAGACGTAAATTTATAATGTCACGGGTCACAAAATTAGATTTCGAATGAATTTTCAAGTTCATCTACACATGTAAGATGAGATTAATGCATACAAACAAATGAAAGATATCTCTCGTTTTAAGGCTTAAAAAACATGGATGTCTGAGTGAAATTTTTATCATCAAAGTCACAAAATGTGATGATATTCAAGTAATCAGGGACTAAATGTTTTATATCTGCAAACGGGATATTGTAACTCTGATCAGAGCATCTTTTTTATCGATGAGCTCCAAAACACAAACGTCGCCAATTTTCAGAGAGTTCTCCTCTACAAAAGTAGTCCAGCCATGTTGTATCCTGCTATGCATACTATAAGTTCTGAGGACAGCATCCCACTCTTTTCCCCAGCACAGAAGTTTCACATTTTTAGCACGCTCTGTCACTTTCATTTGCTTAACAAAAGTTCTAGGAACATTCTGCATGATTCATCAAAATCATAGAATCAGTACTTTGACAATTTAATTATCTTAGATTATCACGTTACGGTTGTCTATAACACATCATAAAAATTTGTTAGATCAAGCTATTATTGATGTATGAATTTGTGTTCTGGGGCTCAACTCTTGTATGATTCAGCATATGTGTTTGATTAATATCCCATTATTTTAAAAATGAACAAGCAATTATTTACTGGCCAACATTTTTTGTTAACTCGGTATTCAAGAATTCCACAACTTATGATCTTACCAGATATCCATCTTGCAAGTGGAATGCATAACACGTGTGCAGGAAGGATACTTTGACAGTGACGAAAATTTCTTTGCTGCAGTAAGAGCCTTGCCAGACCTTGCTTTAGTTTTGCATGTTTTGTTCTCCGCTGAGCATTTTTCTGAAAGTGACTAGCATTAGACTTGGTTATTTCAAAACTAAGATTAAAAAGACTAATACATAAAACACATTCAAGTAAACAATAATTTAGATAACTGATACTGCTGAAAACTGAAAGTTTGAGGGTGTAATCTTTGGTATTAAAAAGTTCGAAAACGCATACTTCTCCCACTTTAAGACCCTGTTCTCTTGCCAAGTAACTCCACCATCTACTCAACCTATATATATTGCCATATTTCAATACCCCAACTGTCCATGTCTTACCTGAGACCTCAATCTTCACTTCCCTTGTGTCGTCTTTCAAATGCATTTTCGCAAACTCTGGTTTTAGAAGCTGCATTAATATATAAAATCTGAGAATTTTGCTTCAAAAGTGATCATAAATCATAATGAGACGGAGGGAGTACAACTTAAGGAGCATAATATTATTAGCTGATGGTGCAAGCCTCACCATATATCTACCAACTCTTAAGTAAGACGGCTGTATAATCCTGTTGAAAGTAGGAAGCTCTGAGTTTGCCATGAAATCTTCGGGTGCTTCAAGAGCTGATGTTTTAGGATTGGCTTTCTTCTCTTGGCCTGCCTCTGATCAAAATGCATACAATGTGTCAATGTGTGTGTGTGTGCGCGCAGGCATGATTTATATACTAATAGCAGGATGATCGTTTTGGTTTATCGAAAACATAGGAGTATAAATTAATAAGCTTACTAGGTAGTGTGGGAGTAGTGTCCTTCTGAGACTCAACATTATGGAATGTAACAGGATCCTTAAAACAGCAAGACTAATCAAACATGTCAACATAAAACTCGCAATCTCGAACATACCGAAAAACTAACAAGTCACCGAATCCTAAAAAATAATGTTGTGCAAACTTTTTCCACCCTTTCTTGAAATACAATGAATTGTTGATCAGTTTGGTTCTTACACTCCATGAATCTTGCATACCAGTAGGCCATGAATCTTGCATACCAGTAGGCCTCAATGTACATTTTCTCGCCAAAGTTCCGCGATGAAGCTCAACAAACTTGGGTGGTATCAACTGCTCAAGAGGAACAAAGTTAACAAGACGTACACAAGAAAATGCAAGTACTAAACAGGACATGCATGAAAGAGTGTGTGTGTGTGGTTAAGAGTGATATACACCATCTTGTTGGAGTGTTCTTTAAGTAGAATCTTCAGAAACGAAGGTGTTCTTGCTGGTGGCCTTCTTCCCATTGTTTTATATCTATGCGAGGGAACTTTGTTGCAGTAACTAATTATTTTGAGGAGCAAGAACAAGAAGAAGGTGCACCTATATATAGTTAGCATGGAAATTTTGTTTGGACCTCGTACTCATACAGTCATGCTCATGCTGAGCTGGCTTATTTAATTGGTTGATATATTCAATTCAAAAATCTGGATATCTTAAATACAGTATTTGTGAATCGATGTAGAAAGAGAACATTGGAATTTTAACATGTTGAGTTGATATTATGATAAAATTTTAGGTTCAGTCTGGATTTAAACTAAAGATTTATACTTGAACTTTACAACTAGGAATTTTTTTGGTAACTTTTTTAATATGAACCGGAAAAAAAATCGAGTTCAGAATTCATTTTTTACATCTCTACTACTAGGCTCTTCTACCTCTACCATAGAACATTAGAAAACTAAATATTTTGACATCAAGTATAAAGGTCAACTACTACTCTCTCCTTTTCATATTACTAGTACTCTTTAAAAAAAAAATGTTTCAAAATTTGTTTCAAAATGATTGTTCACTTCAACTTTTAATACAAAATTTAATATAGTTTATATTTTTAAAATCAAATTCATATATATTTTCAACTTTATTCCACATATCTCTAATTTATATTCTCAAGATCAACTGCATGCCATATATTATATTCATTCAATGCAATAAATATAAATACAATCAATCAATAATAAATTTTCTTAATATGCATTAATTTTTAAAAGTGAACAACTGATTATACACATTTTTCGGTTCCAAATTATTGTAATTAACAAGGTTCAACAAGCTGGCCTTACGGCTCCCAAATCTCGAATACTGTACTACAAATTAACTGTATGACGGCTCAATTGCCCTAAATAAGTAGAGTATCCTTTTGACTTTTTGGTACACGAGTAAAAAATACATATGTATATTAGTTTTTAATTTTTACATCAAATAAAAATTTAAATTCTAAATTTTTATTTGATATAAAAAGTTTTAATTTTTGTTAAATATATATATATATATATGTATGTGTTTTTTAGACATAAACATGCGTGCCAAAAAATTAAAAACTATTATTTGGGACCAAGTAACTTAGACCTGTTTACCGGGATTTATCAACTTAAAATTCATAGGAAATAAGTTACAGTTCCAAAATTCCTAGGTTTATTAAAATCTTGAGTTTGGTTTATCATATTGTAACTTCAAGTTACATAGTTATTTTTATTTAAATTATTTACTTGTTTTTAAGAAATTTCAGTTTTAATAATAATATTAATTTTATTTATATAAAGATATATATGAAATTAATTATAATTTTATAGAAATATTAAATAAAAACTTAAAAATTAAAACATTCAAAGTTGTAATTTAAAATATTTATATCTATTATAAATTATTACTACCTCCGTCCCACCCAATTGTTAACGTTTCGGAGAGAAGGTCAGACACGCATTTTAAGCTGCATATAAAGTATAGTTCCATAACTTACTTAATTTTTTTTTTCTAAATAAAATTTAATGTTTATAATTTACTTTAAACACAAATAAATAAAATAATGTGAACTTTTATAAAATAAAATAAAATTTTTATTATAAAATATTAGTTACAAGATATAATCTAAGATAATTTTTCTATAATAATATGAGACCCACGTACATACATTACACCCACGAATTAAAACAATCTATATGTCATGCCACATATCATTTGGTAAAAAAAAATTGGGATAACTTTTAGTTACGTACACTACAAGAAAAACGTATAAAACCGATCGCCAAAAATTGATCGAGGAAAAGGCGGAGGGTTAAAATCGACTGCCTAAGTAATCGGTCGGTTATATTGTCTGTAAAGGAAAGAAACGACGTCGTTATGATGACGTGGCATACTTTATAACCGACCGAGTCAGTCGGTTATGACTATGACATGGCAACCCTAAAACCGACCGATTGCACTACGATCGGTTTAATGGTGTACGAAAATTATTTATTAAATAATTTAAATTGAATTTTATGTGTTGTAAAAGGGAAAATGATGCCGTTTTGTTGTCAAATATAAAACCGACCGATGTCGATCGGTTTTAAATGTTACTTTAATTTGTTTATTACAAGTGTAAGTTTTCACTTTTTTAAAAAGAGTAAAGTTAAAATTGAAAGTTGGAGAACACAAAGAAGAGAGAAGTGAAGTAGTGGAAATCAACAAGAGGAAAATCAAAAAATATATATATATATATATATATATATATATATATATATATATATATATATATATATATATAACGTATCTATATCTATATATATATATATATTGTGTTCATTATTCTATATAAATGCATGTGTATTTTTAATTTTTGTTTGATCTTTTAATGTTTTATTTGCAAGCTAAATTATTGTTTATATGTATCTGTGTGTATAATCTTATATATATATGTATGTGTGTTTATAGTTTTGAAATGCATGCTAATTTTTTTATAAATGTATGTATTTATGTAGATGGCAAACAATGATCGAAGTTGGATATGGAAACGATTACAAAGTGATAAAATTTCTCTAACTCCCGAATATAAATATTGTGTAGAATATTTTTTAGATTTTACAAGTAGAGGGAGATAAGACAAAATGTCCTTATAAAAAATGTAAAAATTTGAATTGGTTGTCGATTGATGATATTATATTTCATTTAATCTCGATTGGGATGAGTGAGGGTTATACGGTGTGGACTTCGCACGGTGAAGTTGTTCGAAGGGAAGAGAATCAACAATCTCATTCTCGTCAACATAGGGAATCTTCAAGGATAGAACAACTGGTAGATTTTAATGCTATGTTACATGATTTTACGGGTGAAAATTATGATTTTATGACACCACGGGCACTAGTAATGTAGAAGAAGCTCCAAATGATAGCGCTAAAAATTTGTATAAGGCGATTGTTGATAATGGAGCTCCCATCTATCCCGGAAATACAAATTATACAAGAATAAGTTTTACCTCTAAACTATTAGAATTCAAAAATGTTGTTCATTATAGCGATAAAGCTTTTGATAGTTTAATTAAACTTATTATGAATGTGTTGCCAAAGAAACACACTTTGCCCAAATCTTATTATCATATGAAAAAAATCATGAAGAGTTTGAGGGTTGAATATGAAAAAATTGATGCATGCGAGAATGATTGTATGTTATTCTACAAAGATGACAAGGATAAGATTGTATGCGATATATGTGGATGCGATATATGTGGTTGTAATCATTACAAAGACGTAGCAAGGAAAAATGGTAAAAAGATACCCAATTTTTTAAAGATATTTTCCTTTAATTCCTCGACTACAATGCATGTATATGTCGGCACACACGTCCGAACATATGAGATGGTAAAAAAATTGAGAAATCAACGAGGGAGAAATTAGTCATCCTACTGACGGAGAGGAATGAAAAATTTTTAACCTCCGATTCCCATCATTTTCTCAAGAGATTTGTAATGTGAGGCTTGGTTTTGCGATGGATGTTTTCAACCCATTTGGTAAAATGGGAAAAGCATATAATGTGTGGCCCATAGTAATTGTCATTTATAATCTCCCGCCTTTGATGTGTATGAAAAAGCCGTATATGTTTATGACCAATATGGTGTCGGGTCTAGGTAGTGTTAGCAAAGATATATTTAAGGCCTCTCATTGATGAATTGAAGACATTATGGCGTACCAGAGTAGAAACTTATGATCAATCTACCAAACAAAATTTTACACTGAGAGCGACACTTATGTGGACTATTAGTGGCTTTCCCGCTATGAGTATGATAAGTGGTTGGTCTGGTAAAGGAAAAATGGGATGTCCGGTGTATCATGGAAGTGTACAAGGGTTTCAATTAAAACATTCTGGTAAATATTATTTCTATAGCACAAATCAAATATTTCTTGACCCAAATGATCCATTACGCAAAAGAAGTAATGTGTTTGATAGTACTGAAAATAAATTGTGGCGTGGTCATTTACCTGGGGATTACTTGAAGGATTTACTGGACGGTTTAATCTTTCCACCACCTGGAAAGACTACTGCCAAGTTAAGGAGTCCCGACTATGGGGTTGAGCACCATTATACTCATGTCCCATTGTTTTATGAACTACCTTATTGGTCATCACATGCTTTGTGATATTATATTAATATCATGCATACGGGAAAAAATGTTTTTGAAAATATATTTTTCACCATTGTAAATGTCGCAAAGTCAAAGGATCATAAAAAAGCATGACTGGATTGCAAACACTTTAATGTGTTGCCTCATTTGTGGTATTCAGAAGAGGGCAAGAAACCTAAGGAATCATTTTCTCTTACTAGAAACAAACCAAACTTTTGGCTCAATGAATTACCTCACTAAAAATTCCAGACGGTTATTCTTCAAATATATCTCGTTGTTGTAATATTGACGAGTGCAAATTCTTTGGTTTTAAGTCGCATGATTGTCATATTTTTCTCCAAAAGTTATTGTCTCTTGCACTTCGTGAGCTTCTATCGGAACCTATTGTGGATGCCATAACTGCTAAATTTTTTCCCAAAGATTTGTGCTCATCCGTTCTTGTAAGAAAGGATTTGGATATGATGGAAAAATCGGTGATTAAAGCATTGTATTTGTTGGAAATAATTTTTCCTCCAACATGGTTTGATTCTATGGAACACTTGGTTATACATTTAGCAGAAGAATGTAGACTCGCAGGACCTGTGGCATTGGATGTATCCTATTGAGCGCTTATTAAGAAAGTTAAAACAAAAAGTTGGAAATAAAGCACGAATCGAGGGTTCAATCGCCGAACGATATATGGAAGAAGAAACTGTTAATTTTTGTTCATTTTACTTTGCCTTTGACTTGATCCATAACAAAAAAAAGACGCCACAAGGTTGCATTTGATAATGATAATTCCAAAAAAATGGGAGTTTTTATAACTCCAATTGAATCTCTTGGTAAAGAAGGAACTCGATATATGAATGTTGATGAGCGACTACAAGCAGAAGAATGTGTTCTTTTAAACTCTCCAGTAGTTCAACCTTACTTATGGTACCAATTATCCTTATTAATGATATATTATTTATGTATTTAGAAAGTAATAATTATTGGCATGTTTATATTATTTATATGTTGCAGAAGGTATCAAAATTGTGTTCTCCGACAACGTCCAACAACAACGCCTCAAGAAATGGATCATTTTGTCAAGACTAGATTTAAATCTTGGTTAAAAAAAAGGTATTTTACTTGTTGAATTTTATCATTAATTGCTTTCTTTTTCTTGATAACAATTAAATTAATATAGGTTGAGAATGATGAGGTAGAAAACAAGTACTTGATTGACGAACCGACACTTAAAGTCATGACATTTGAGACTTGTCATATTAATGGATATAAATTCTCTATAAAATCCGCATCGAATTCCGGTGTTGTAGTTCAAGGCACTTCTCATGACAATACACTTGATTATTATGGTCAATTACAAGAAATTGTAAGACTTATTTATCAAGGAGGGAATTATGCATACTTGTTTAAATGTATATGGTTTGATAGTGTCGGTAACGGCGTAAAGATCGATAAAAATAGAGTCGTGACAATCGATATAACTTCAATATTGAGGTCCAACGAGGTTTTATTTTAGCTAGCCAAGCATCTTAAGTATATTATGCACCTAGTGTATTAAATTCACAAAGTAAATTATATACAGTGGTGAAATCTAAAAGTCGTCCGCTAGATGAATCAACCAATGTGTCAAATGATATCGATGATGCTTTTCAAGAAGAAAGATCTAATGCGACGGGGAGCTCATTTTCTTTGTTCGTTGATTTCGCCCAATATGGACAAATTCCATTTGTGCAACAATCTCATGAATAAGAAGATGATGATGATGATGGAGACGATAATGACAATGAAGAAGATAACGAAGAAGAAGGTGATGATGATCATGATCACGAAGAAGAAGATGATGACGGTTTTGATGAAGTTGATTGATGTTATTTAATTTGACAATGACGATTGTAAAGTAATTTGATAATGTAAGTATAATTTGATGATTGATTCGGTGTATTGGTTGGAATATATTTGGTTAATTTGATGGTATGTAATGGTTCTACACAAAGAGAGTAAATATTTTTTTACAAAACCATTAAAACCGACCGATGACAATCATAACCGACCTTTTTTTACCATTCAGATATCCAGTAAAACCGACCGAAAGACCCTAACACCGACCGCACTCATACATAAAACCGACTGATTTCTTAACCCGTCCGTTGGTTATATTGGTCGGTTTAATGTTCAACTGCTACAAACCCGACCGAGTTGGCACATCGGTCGGTTATAACTCATCCATTTTATTTAATTAAAAATTATTATACTTAAATTATGTAAATTAGTTATTAACTAGTAAATGTTTAAAATAAATTCGAAATGTAATTGAGTTGGGTATCTTTTGCATATAATTTTTTTATAAAATCATTTTTAATTTTTATTGTAATTGTTTTATTATTTTAATATTAAAATAGTTATATCTTTAATTTAACAAATATTTATAAATTGAATAAAAAATTAAAACCAACCGCCAAGTGTTATAACCAACCGTTTATTTTAAATATTATTAATATTTTAAATAAAAATATGAAAATTAACTATATTTTTAAATTATATAATATATTAAAATGATAAAACCGATCGATTTCTTGTTGGAGTGGTCGTTTTAATCTGTCGTTCAATCTGCCTTTCTTGGTACTCCAACCATCACCTTTTGGATTTCCCATGCATCTCTTCGCTTTCCCATGCACTTCTGGACTTTTCACTTATTTTTTCATCTATAAATACTACCAAAAATGGCATTTTATCATCACACCAAAAATCAAAAAACTAATACCAAATCTGTCAAAGATGAATACATCTCAAAAGGCTTCTTCCCCACCAAAGGCTTCTACTCCGTCAAAGAAGGAGTTAAAGGAAAAGATTATGGAGTTAAAGGAAAAGATTGTGAAACTTGAAGTTCAAGTTGAAGAGTTGGAGGAAGTGGTTCAAGAGCTCAAGGAGGACAACTACTATCTCCGGCGTATGTACAGCCACGACGGGCCATGATCAAGTTGAAGATTTATGTTTTTATGTATTTTAAGTTTGATGTTGATGATTTTAAGTTTTTTTAAGGATGTTTGATGTAACCCCTTTGGGACTTTGATGTTTATGCAAATCATATTATATATATATATATATATATAAAGTCTTTTGCTTAATTTGATGTTTATGTTTATGTTGGTGTTGATATTTTGATTCATTTTATTTTTTTACTTAAACATAAATAATAACAATTGTAATAATAATAATAATAAAACACTAATAATGATGGACCATGATCAAGTGAAAGATTGTTTTTGTTTTTGTTTATTTGTGATTGATGTTTATGGGAATGTATATTCTTAATTGGTTGTTGTTTGGTTAACAATAGGTGGACTGGACTAGACTGCAATGAATCTAGTTTTTTTTTTGGCTAAAAACCCATTAAAATTGACAGAATTTTGTCAAAACCGATCGTTTTTTACCATATCTAAACCTAGTAAAACCGACCAATTTCTTAATAAGACGGTCGGTTTTAAGTCGGTCGGTTATGTCAATCCCATAAAATTTGGAAACCCCACTGCTACAAAACCGACCGATGTGCACATCAGTCGGTTATAATAGGTTACTTTACAGCTTATAACCGACCGATAGTTCTTATAATCGACCGGCTTTTTATTTAATTAATAAATATTTTTTTGAATTATGTAAATTGTATATTATCTAGTAAATATTTAAAATAAAATTGAAATGTAATTGACTTGGGTCCCTTAGTTATAAAATATTTTTATAAGACCATTTTTACATTGGATAGTAAATATTTAATATTGAAATATTAAAAAAATTATATATTTAATTTAAATTTTATTAATAAATTAAATAAAAATATCAAAATTAACTATATTTTCAAATTTATTTATATAATATATTATATAACATATTAAAATATATATTAAAATCATAAATAAATATATTACAAATTGTATGATAGATAGGTTTAGGAACATAAACTAACGTTCTACATATGTTTTTATGTTAGGTTTATAATAACATTCAATTTAAATGATCCCAAAATTTAATGTTTTTTGCTATTCGACCTTACAAATGTTTAGATCATAGGAATAAAAGGCATATTTGGAAATTTTTCTTATTTCATTACACATTATTTTGTTTTTTTCAATAAAAATGCATTTTGCTAAGTTATAACCGACTATTAGGTTAACTATAACCGACCGCTAGGTTTTGAAAACCCAGTTAAACCGACTGTATTCTTATATGGTCGGTCAGTTTTATGTTTTGGCAGAAAAATAAAAAATTTGGTGAAAAATTAAAAAACCCGCCTTAATATAAAATGATGTCATTTTACGCATGTACACATAGTTCAAGGTTAAAACCAACCGACCGTCGGCCGGCTTTAAGTGCTCTGTATATATACAAAATAGACAGTTCCTATTCACTTTTTATCTTACTCATGACACTCAAACTCTTTGTCTCTCTAAAATATACACTAGCAATGGCGAAAAACACCCGATTCTAAGCTAAACAAAGCTCTAGTACTCGATTCTAACCAAGAAACAGTGTCATCATCGATTTTTCATCAAATATGGTAATTTTTCAACTCTAGATTCACTTGCCTTGGTCATGTTTACTCTATATATATACTCGATTCTTGGTTTTTATGTTTTATATATGTTCTATATGCTCATGTATTCTTCATTTAGGGATTTAATCATTCTTATATTTTCATAATTAGGGTTTTAATCTTATACTCTTGTTTTAATGTTCAAGCTCTTTAATGATAATGGGTTATAATGGGTTCAGATTTTAGTATGTACACGGGGTTTTAGGATCTTAATTAAAAGTATATGTTATGATTTTTTGGGTTTGCAATGGGTTCAATGATTTGCAAGGTTTGCAATATTTCAAGGATTTGCATATATAGCCATACATTTTCATATATTTTCATGCACGTGTTAGTCGGTTATGAGTTTTCATATATTTTCATATATTTTACTTGCTTTATTTCACTTCCTTTATTTGTTAATGTTTCATTCTAGCATAAACAAATAAATGTGATTACAATTGACTTTTGACTTTTGATTTTAGTATAATGTCAATGTGCTTATATCTGGTTTTTGACTTGTGATTTTAGTATAATGTTAATGTGCTTACAATTATGTGTTTACATGGGGCTTTTGAATTGTGATTTTAGTATAATGTCAATGGGCTTACAATTATGTGCTTACATTTGGCTTTTGAATTGTGATTTTAGTCTAGTAGTGGTATGATTTTACACTAACTTGTAAACTTTTTGATTTATTTTTAGGGGCTCATTTGGTGGATCATTATTCTTGGGATCATTGTTGTGGCCATGATGGCTAAGAAAGGGAAAGGCAAGGAAACCGATAAGGGCAAGGGTAAGAAGACGGCGGAAACAAAAGTTGGAAAGGTTATATAGTGGGGGTGCCCGTTCATTTAATAGTGTTGAAGAGGTATGCCGATATATTTTAATCTAAATGTATAAACACACACACACACATATTTTAACTTAAAATGCTAATATTAGTTAATATTTTTTTGAAAGAAAATAAAAAAGAAGTAAAAAAAGACCCTGAGTTGCCTTGAGGTGTGGAAACAAACTCATACGATGGTTGGCTCCGATCCAAATCACCCCGTGTATACCACTCCGGCGTCGATGCACATTGCGGTACACCTTTATCTAAGTATTGTATTTATATATATGTATTGTATTAGAAAGTAAGCAATTTTGGTTATAAATCTTCTTATTAAACTTGAATTTTTATTTATATTGTAGGAACGATAAGCCGATATATTGGAAAGGATGCCAGTGTCGGTTACCCAAACGGGTAATCGGGATGAACCTTTAGAATGGTGGTTGTAAGCAACCGGGGTATACGAAGGCGATAAACCAAAGAAGGATTATCTTGTCGGGTACCCCCATGCTCGAGCTAGTGATCTTATACCCACGCTTGCTACACGTAATAGGGACTCACATAGAGGCAAAGCCGGATCATCATCTCCATCCACTCCAAGACAACAATCAATCCTCCCCGACAATGTCTACTTCTCGGTGGTTAGGAATGTGCTTAATGAGGTTCGTGTTAATCCAACAAAATTTACTCACCAATTATCGGATGATGAAATAACTAACTTTGCATAAAATGCACTTGAGGCATCCGATCCGTCCGCCGACCAAAGTAGCCGAATACAATGGAATAATCTCATATCCGGGGAAATGGTGCATATTGTAACTACTTTGGTCGAAGATATCCTCTAAAAAAGTGAAGCTCAAGTTCAGTGAATGCGTGAGGTATTAACCTAATATTATATCCAAATTAACCTATATAACTCTTTAATTTAGTATGGTTTCTAATTGATTGCTAAATGTGTGTAAGAAAATGAAACGAATGTCGATGAAAAGGAATATACGGACGATGATGAGATGTCGGAGGATGTGGATGACAAGACGAGGGCGATGGCGAGGGAGATGGTGATGGATATGCCGGAAATGATGAAGATGAAGATATGAGTGATCCTAATGGGATGGACTCAAGTGTTTATTAGTCCGATTAGTAATTAGTGTTTATCAAACATGTTTCAATGTTGTTTAAAATGCTTGTAATTTGGTTGCTTGTGATGGATTTATTTAGTTGGTTGTTTGTGATGGATTTTTAATTTGGTTGGTGGTTTATGAGGGATATTTAATTTGGTTGGTGGTTTGTGATGGATGGATGTTAATTTAAAATTATTGAAATTTGGTGTTTTGGTATGGTTTACAAATGTTGTTTCTGTTTATGGTTATTTTAGGTTTTTGGTTTGTGATTGTATATGTGTAATAAGTGGACTGCAGAAACTGCAGAGAAGCTGGGGGGTTTTTGCCAAAAACTCAGTAAAACCGACCGACGTTTATCAAAACCAACCATTTTTTATCATATCCAAACCCAGTAAAAATGACCGCACAAGGACATAACAGAATGATTGCTTAATAAGCACGGTCGGTTTTACGTCGGTCGGTTATGTCAATCCTATAAATTTTGAAAAACCCACTGCTACAAACCCCTCTAATGTGCACATTAGTCGGTTTAACAAGACCATTTTTAAGAATATAATCGACCACCATTCGGTTGGTTTTAGGAACCTTATATTTGACCAGCCTCCGTTAGTTTTAACAGGATCACTTTTAAGCATAAAACCGACCACATATCGGTTGGGTTTATAGAAAATTATAACCGACCGGCCTCCGTCGGTTTTAAGAGGACCACTTTTAAGCATAAAACCGACCATTCTTACAAAAGTGGAAGGGATATAACTGACCGATGCTGTGGTCGGTTATGACCTATAAACCCGACCAAAGGTTATAACCGACTAGGTTAAAACCGACCGGCTCTATCGGTCTGTTTTAATACGTAAACCGACCGAATTTGGTCATAATCGACTGATTTATATCTATTATAAATTATTATAAAAACAAATAAAATTCAAATTTAATTACAAATACTGTAAATAAAACTAAAATTTTAATTATAAACTATTACAAAATTGTTTTATAAAACATTTATAAATATAGAAAATTTAAAATATAAATATTTGAAATTTCAAACATTTAATTTAATTTTTAATGGCGATAATAATCATATTGATACAAAATTAATTACAAGCTAATTAAAACTATTTTAAAAATTGTATAAAAAAGATTAAAAATATAAATATTTGACACTATTCTTTAAAAAATATGTGTGTATTATAATTTACTTTAAACATAAATAAATAAAATAATATGAACTTTTATAAAATTAAATACAAAATTTATTATAAAATATTAATTACAAAATATAATTGATGGAGTATATTTATACTATGTAATTACGAGTGATCACGCGTGAGTTAGGTATAATATTTTACCGTAATCCTAGATACTTGGAAATATAATTCCCTCCTTCCTTTTAAAAATTATACTAACTCGTACAAGTTTCATGGAAATTTGAATTACTCAGCTGAGTTACTGACTTGGTAAGTACTCTCTCTGTCCCCTTTTACATGTCTTTTTTTTTACTTTTTACGGTCAAATTAACTAGTTTTTTACTGCAAAATAGAAATTGTTCTTTTATAATTTAAAAAAATTTAAAAATACATTTAAAAATTGATTATATATAGATTCTAATAATATAAAATTTTAAATTTTTTAAATTATATATTATTTTTAAATTACTGTCAAAGATTAGTTAGTTTGACTGCACAAAAAATAACAGGGACAAGTAATTGGGGACGGAGAGAATATAAAGTAGAGTAAAATAATTAAGGGAGTTATTTAATTATGCAATTAATCATTGTTAATATACAGCTGTAACTCGTTTAATTTATTTCGTTCATTCCCCAACAGAAAAACAGTTCTTTGAGTACTGCAGTGGTTCAAGTTTTCAGCTTACTTGTTGCTTATTATTGGTAGGTACTTTTTTTTTTGGAAAAATGCTGGACACCAAAAAATTATTTCAAAATTTGGCTCAAATATTGAGTTGTCATCTGTGTAATTGATAATTTTTCTATAATAATATGAGACTCGCGTGCATACATTACACCCACGAATTAAAACAATCTATATGTCATGTCACATATCATTTGGTAAAAAAAATTGGGATAATTTTTGGATACCTAGCATTACTTTTTTTTTTTTTTGAAATGTTAGAGGAGGCAAATGATGAGAAATCTCGAATGAACTCTATAATTCTTCCAAATAGGATTAGACATATATACGAGAAATGGCTACTTCTAATACAATTCAAAATTAAATTTTTTAAAAGAGTGCAACTTAAAAAAATAGTCTTTTAAAATATAAATATAAATAATTAAAGATTACATTGATTTATGATTCAGAACAAACCGGAGAGTTGGTCAAATGTTAAAGAGGTGAGGCGTCCCACAATTACGAGATCGTACGTAGATCAACACTAGGGCAAGCAAAATCGAATAATAATTGAAAAATTGAATTAAACCGTGAATTTCGAGTAAAATTTATGTGTATGTGTTAGGGTAAAATTTATAGAGAAATTGCATATTTAGTTTACATATAATTTCATGATTTATTTTTATTCGTTTTTACTAATAGGTATAAAATGATGTTAGCTATTTTAGTCGATAAAAATGCATAGGTTTGCATGTTGATATTCTGTAATATTATGTTCTAATTATATATAAAATGTAATATAATTATTATGTAATGAATATTGAGACATGGTTCACGTGTATGTGCAAGTCTGTAACAATTTGTAATTATCTGATTAACATATAAAATTTATAACTAGAATATTGCAATTTGTGTGTGAATGTGATCGCAAATTAAATCAAATCTTGATTTGGAGGGTACTATGGGTATCATATCAAGAAAGTTGAAATATAAATTTATTTAATTTGCTACCACACTACCAACCCATCCACCATCCATGTCGTTTAGTCGTGGTGTGTTTCAGTCCAATTGTTTGAACTTGTTAGGAATTAACCAACAATCTCTGGCTTTTGCGAGAAGAGTAAAATTTTGAAAAATAAATAGTAACTAGTGTAAAACCTCGTGTAAGGGACAGATTGCATAATCGTAAAATTAATTTTTTTGTTATATTATTTATTTTAATTAATTTATTATTATTTATTTTTAAAATTTTAATTTTAAATGCATCTATACTTTCATTAAAATATTTATTAACTGATATATATTCTATACTGAGTTTATAAATATTAAATTAATATTTAAAACATAATTAATAAATCACACATATATTATACAACTATATCTATGCATTCACAAATTCTTGTGAGTTTTTTTTATCATAGCTACGACTTCTCGATAATATCCATTTTTTCTCATACCCGTAATTTATAATTATGATTATATATCATGAGATTACTGATTTGATATCCAATAAGGACATAAAATTTATCCATTTTAATCAAAATTCTAAAATAATGGTACATATGTAATTATACAAAATAGAAGGATCTGGACAACTGTGTTGAATGGATGAATTTTTTTTATCATAGTTACGACCTCTCGAGAATATCTATTTTTTTCACATCCGTAATCTATAACTATAATTATATATTATGAGATTACAATTTAGATATCCAATAATGACATAAATTCTATCTTTTTTATTTAAAATTTTAAAATAATGGTACATATATAATCATACAAATTCAAGGGTCTCAACAACTGAGTAAAACAGATGAATACCAATTTAAATATTTATTTAAACTCCAGTTTTTTTATAGGAAAATATATATTTAATACAAACACATATACACACACATAAAATCATATTCCAGTAAATTCATATTCTTTTAACTAATAATTCAATCAATATATCTGTACACCGTAATAATTTATTTTCAGAATATATCATCTAAAATTTAAGTATTTTCAATTTTATATTTTATTCAAATATTTAACATATTTAAAATCTAAATTTGTTATAACTTTTTCAAAAATACATTTATTTTGTACTGATAAAAAATTGAACTTAATTATACGAACTTCATTTCTTATATTTTAAAAATTATTAACAAATAACTTTTATACATTTATAATATGAAATTTTAATATTTGATGAACAAAATTGATGGTTTGTGTATTGAGACTTTTAAAAGAAAAATAAAATTCTAAGTAGATCAGATGGTTGCGACATTGAGTATTTAGCATGAGGTTCCTGGTTCAATACCCAACAATGACATAATTATACCATTTTTTTATAAAAATTTCCTAATAGTGGTACATACGTAATTATGCAAGATATAAGGGTATAACAGCTATTTCACGGCTAATAAAATGATAAAATTTATTCTTGTGTCCTCATTTAATATATAGTAATAGATAAATTCTATTCATAATAATTTACTAGCTTATATCCCGTGTGATGCATGGATCAAATTATTTTAATATTTTAAATAAATTTTATTTTAATATTTTCTTTATATGACTTGAATTTAAATTTTTAGAATAATAATTTTAACTTTATTTAATATTATACATATATATTTTTATAAAAAAATTTATATACTTTTGTATTTGTATTTTAAAAAAATATTTTTTTTTGTGTTTTATTTAGAAATGTGTATTAGTTAGAAAATTAATGTGGTATATGTTTTAGTTAGAAGATTAATGTTCAATAAGATAATATTTGTGTGTTTTGTTTAGAGATATGTATTAGTTAGAAAATTAATTTGAGATGTGTTTTAGTTAGGAGATTAATGTTCTATAAAAGTAATATTTATGTGTTTTATTTAGAGATGTGTATTAGTTAGGAGATTAGTTTGTGATTTTTTTAGATAGAAAATTAATTTTTAAAAATTAGGCTCAATAATAACTATTCAGCCCAAATACTTAACAACTACTAAACTTGTAATGTTCCAGTTTTAATAATATAACTAGCTTATAACACGTGCAAAGTACGAGCAAGATTAATAAATTATATATTAATTATTTTATATGATTTAAATATGTAATTTTTTTTTATTATATTGGCTATGATAATATAATATATAGTAAAAATTATTTATAGATAGAATAATAATATTATTTTAATATTCATGAGATTTAAATAATAAGTTTTAATATTCATGAGATTTAATTCATAAGTTGTAATTTCAAGTAGAAGTGAAGTGAGATATGTTATTAGATTGTTGTACAAAAAATGACTCAGTGATGATAGAGTTATATGTAAAATATATATGTTTTAAAATTAAATTATAATTATATCATAATTGCATAAAAAAGTCATATAAAAAGAAAATTTACTGATGATAAAAAGAATTATATAAAAAGAGAACTTACCAGATAGACAACCAACTCACCAAACTTTTTATTTTTCTTTAAATTTAATTAGGAAATTTTTATTAATAAAAAGAGTTACAAATATATTAGAAATATTTTAATTAAAATTTAAATAAAAGAGTATATTTTAATGTATGTAAAATATAATATAATTTTAATATTCAAAAGTTTTAATCATAAAATTGTAATTTTAAATGAATTAAAGTGTTTGAGCGACGAGGAAAATTGAAACATGTTAGTAGATTGTGAGTACACCTAAATATTCTAATTAAAAGAGAAGTTTTTTTAAAATAATATAATATAAAAGTATAGATAATATAGATATAACATAGTGATAAAATTTAATTAATGTTAATAAAATAATATTATTATTTTAATATTCATAAAATTTAATATTCATAGAATATAAGTTAAATATAATATAATATTATTTTATCTGTGATGAGTTGTATAAAATAAGTACTATCGGGGTTATAGTTGTATATAGGGTATTGATGTCGATCTTCTATTTTGAACATACGGGTATTAATAGGAATGAGTTGTTCTAGTTTGAGCAAAGTTCTTCTAATTTAAATAGAGCTTGTATTTTGATAAATAATTTGTGTTATGCAATTAAAATAGAGAAATAGATGGAAACTAAAAAAATGCATATTGTTTATTATAAATTTTAATGATATATTAAATAAAAATTATAGGATAAACTTTAATGATATATTAAATAAAAGTTATAGAATAAGTAGGATTCGTAAAAAAATATAGAATATAATTTAAATATAATATAATATTATCCTATTTTGTATAAAAGGAGGACTAACGGGATTAGAGTTGTATGTATGATTATATTCTTTTTAAAATTATATTTTATTAAAATTCAATTGTTAAAATTGTTTCTATGGTTCACGTAAAATTGAACGGTTAAAATTTTTTTATAGTTCACCCACTACCATACCGACGACCAAAACTTTTAATTTTTTGGTTATAATAATATAGTATAGATTAAATAAAAATTATAGGATAAAATTTAATGATATATTAAATAAAAATTATATGATAAGTAGGATTCGTAAAAAAAATTATAGAATATAATTTAAATATAATATAATATTATCCTATCTTATTATCGTGTATAAAAGGAGGATTACTGGGGTTAGAGTTGTATGTATGATTATATTCTTTTAAAATTATATTTTATTAAAATTCAATGGTTAAGATTGTTTCTGTGGTTCACATAAAATTGGACGGTCAAAATTTTTTTTATGGTTCACCCAGTACCATATCCACGACCAAAATTTTTAATTTTTCGATTATAATAATATTGTATTGATATAGATGTGTTATTGGAGAATCGAATTACTAAATTTGTGAAACAAAAATTAAGGCAACGGCAATACCAACAGGTTAGAGTATCTCCCCTCTTTATATTTGGTTTTTAAGTTAAAAAATAAAGAATCATCCACAAGTCGGACTCCAAGAGACTTTTTAAAAATTTGAGAACCTACTATGTTTCCTCAATTTTAAAATTTTGTATATAGTTCTTAAGTTATATTTATTAACAAAATATTCATTCCCTTCAATTATTTCCCAACTTTTCCTTTAAATATGAATAAAATATTTCTATACTAACTTATGAATTTTGTTTTTCTTATTGAATTTCTATTGTACATCAAAAGAAGAAGTCATTCATTATTAGATTTTACAACGACCGATTAAAACTTAATTATAATTTATGGGTTGAGAGTAGTTCGAGCTACCATTTATCGTGCCCAAAATTTTGGGTTCGATTTTCACATATATCGAATTTAATATTGAACATATATTCATGAGTATCCTTAGACTTAATAAAAAAACTTAATTATAATTTAAAGCATGAGAAAACGAATTCAAATTAACTTAGAAAAATAAAAAAAGACTCTCAATTATAATTAACCATCTTTATAGATGTAAGCAGGAGAAAACGAATTCAAATTAACTTAGAAAAATAAAAAAAGACTCCCAATTATAATTAACCATCTTTATAGATGTAATTGTTCGATCAAATATCAATTTAACAAACTTGACAAAAAAATACCACTGTGTCATTTTAACAAAAGAAGAGGCACATGCTTTTGCAACAGAACAAATTATCCGTGACCGTGTCAAATATTTCAATATTGATTCTGATTGTTCGAATATTTTATTCAAAAATGTAAAACAAAGTCGTTTTTGATCCAATATTCGGTCAAGTATATCGGTTAATATACATGTGCATGCATCTAGTTATTTTGAGGTTATAATAAAAATTGTCAATCTGTACTACAAAAATTGACCATAAATAATTGATTATACATTTTAATATAATACGTTAAAAAAATAATGCGGATTATTACATATATTTTTGTGAACCACAATTAAAATTGAAACTTGTACTATTTGCGATTGTACTTTCTGTCGGTTACAATTGCAAAACTGATTGTTCAATTATTTTAAGACGGTATTTTTTCTTGTTTTAATAATTATTTAACATATTAATATCTATTTATTAGGTGTATATAAATGAGAGTAATGCTATAAATATAAAATTATTTTTCAAATTCAGATCAAAATGACATGACAATAATAATATGTCATTATGTAATATTTTAGTTAATAAAATTTATATGAATGTAGAAGGGTCAATTATTATTAATTAAATTACAGTGACATTTGAAAAATATTTTGGGACATACCAAATTTGAAACGTGTAACATTATTCCATAAATACAAAAACCTTTAGAGAAATTCTGTTAAAAATTTAACATAAAATGACCAAATATAAATAATTTGACATAATTATGCCATTTGAATTTTCCATAACAATATATATATCATCAAAAGGATGATAACTTTGTAACAAAACACAAAATA
>QRFB01017328.1:7876-21291 GCA_008931105.1 Oenanthe javanica | reverse complement strand
ATTTAATCAAACAAAAATAATAAAATAGAAGCAGACTCTTTTCGGAAACATGAATTTTAGGAAACACAACTTTAGGCATCACTTGAAGGGTGTCCCTATAGAGGGGCATCTCATAAAGAGGCATCCCATACGGAGGCATCCCACGAGGGGGCATCCCTTCAAAAAGGGCATCTCACAAAGAGGCATCCCACAAGTGGCATCCCTACGGAGGGGCCTCTCATAAAGAGGCATCCCATACGGGGGCATCCCTCGAGGGGGTATCCTTTTGAAAGGGGCATCCCTCGGGGGGGCATCCCTATAGAGGGGCATCTCTCAAAAAAGGCATCCCTACAAAGGGGGCATCTCTCAAAGAGGCATCCCTACGGAAGTGCATCTCATAAAGAGGCATCCCACATGGGGGCATCCCTTCAAAAGGGCATCTTACAAAGAGGCTTCCCATAGGGGCATCTCACGAGCAGGCATCCCTACGGAGGGGCATCTCTCGAAGAGGCATCCTTACGAAAAGGCATCTTGCGAAGTGACATCTCTCGAAGGCATCTTTACTGAAGGGCATCTCACAAAGATGCATTCCTACGAAAGAGCATCCCACATGGGGGAATCTCAAAAACAGGTATCCTTACGAAAGGGCATCCCACATGGGGGCATCCCTATAAAAGGGCATCCTTCATAAAGATATGTAAAGGCCTTAGAAGAGATGAAGGGCTTACGCCGTATTTTTAAGGAATGCCTTAGGCTGGGGTGAAAGCTTTAGGCCGTTACCAAAGGGATGACCTTAGGCCGAGATGAAGGGCTTATACCGTAACCTTAGAGAATGTCTTAGCTTGGGGTGAAGGCCTTAAGCTGTATCCAAAGGGATGGCCTTAGGCCGAGATGAAGGGCTTACATCGTAGTCTTAGGGAATGCCTTCGGTTGGGGTGAAGACTTTAGGCCGTAGCCAAAGGTATGGCTTTAGGCCGAGATGAAGGGCTTACATCGTAACCTTAGGGAATGCCTTAGGCTGGGGTGAAGGCCTTATGCCGTAGCCAAATGCAAAAATATAGTATAAATAAAACTATAAAATAGCTTGTTGTGGTGTAAATATAAAACATAAATGTATGTGAAAAATAATTATGTTTTTATTTGAACCATGATGTGTGTATAATAATATAAAAAATATAGAGATAATAAAAAGTAAATAAATTTTGAACTAAGAAGGTAAATTGCAGTAATGATTTAAATAAATCCTGAAATTCATGCTCATAGTTGTATACATGTGATGATCTTATTGACCGGGGTTAATAAACAAAAAAGAGATATGTCTCATAAATTAATAAGAGAGAGAAAATTACCTCAAGTTATGTTAATACATATTTTGGTGTTATGTGATCGTTCTTTTTTTACTAATAAGTCTTATATCGTCGTAGGTTGGTATGTATTCGGAGATGGAGAGAAGTGCAGGCGAGTATATGAAGAGTTAGAAACCTTGGCAGCACCCATAATTTTAAGGTATTGAATTTTAATGTGATAATTAGTTATCTGGTCGTGGGGTATAGCGGTGAGCATTACTGTCCCGACAACGACGCTAATTGATGGCATATAAATCCATTACAATCCGTAGAGATTATGAGTTAGAATTCATCGTCATTATTAGATGTTTTATTAGCTTTGTATTTTTGTGTTTGTGAGTTTTGGGATTCATCCCTGTTTCTCTTTTTCTAGTCTTTTTTATTCTTTTGGGTTTGATGAGTCACATCTTTTCCTTTCTTCCTGTGTTGCCACCTGTTATGTTTATTCATATATTATAGGTCAGTTGACTCACTAAAGTTAATTAGACTTGTTGGCAGCGAATCCCGAATTTCAGGGATGACTAAACAGGCGAGTCATCCGTGACATGTGTCACCCGAGAACTTAAGTAAATGTCTTACTTTTAGTAGGAAAATAGGGTCGTAGGTCGATTTTTCGTAAAGCCTGTATCGTAGCCACTGTGTGAAGTTTTTGTGGACCATCAAGGACAATGAAATATTTAATTAAGAATATAAATCTAGCATGAATTTTTAAATAACAGAAGTTACAGAACATATTAATAATTAATATGTAAAAAGTAAATTAAGAAAATACTTATCTGTAATTGTTGGAGGCGGTAACTTCAAAATTTTCCTCTGTTGCTCGCATGTGATGGCTTATTTATTCTTCCAGCAAGCTTTTTTAATCCACTGTTCTCTCTCCTGTTTCTACGTTATGCACCGTACTTGTTTTATGTTACCATATGAATTGATTTGCACAAATTAAGTCCCTCTGCTGAACATGATTTATTGGCTTTAAACCACCGCGAGGCCGAGTAAACAAATAAATAAACTGCTTCTTCGTTAATTTTTTTCCTTTCAAATGCGTAGGACCCGCAAACTTGTATCATATCCACCAACAGTCTTCTATACACATCGTTGCGCTAATACTTTATTTGATTTTTCTTTTAAAGTGCAATCTGCTACAAAATTTGCCAACAATATAATTAGACCTGCAATTCCGATAATCAAATCGGTTTCGGATCGGATCAACTTTCAGATATGATATATTTTGAGTAGTCTTCGGATCTGATTCGGATCGGATCTAGTTTGGATGAAAATCGATTGAATTTCGGATTAAGATCGAATTAAATTCGGTTCAGATCATTTCTGATTAAAAAAATACAGTCTTGATTAATCTTTGGATTATTTTTTAATTATAGTAAAACTAAAATAAAAGTCGTAAAATAAGTTTGTTGAAATAATAAATTATTCATTTTCTTTCTCTTTTTATTTTTTTAATTTGTTTGACTTTAAAAAATCATATTATTAATAAATATATTAGTTATAATATAAAATAACGTAAGTTTTTTAAATTTTGATTATATAACTATTTTAAAATTTTGATATAAAATTATTTTAAATATAAATTTTGCTTAAAAATAAATTAATTTAGTGAATAAAAAGTGAGTATTAATATAGACACCCATCAAAATATAACTATTAGATTAAAATTCATTTCATCTTTTTTCTAATTCGATGTAATTCATATTTATATCGAATCTGATCTCGTATTTCGAGTTATATTCGGTTTATATCATTGTGTATTCGGTTTTAATCGATTATAAGTCATTATCGGATCTAATATTTCGGATTATTTTCGGTTCGGGTAATTTTTGATTCGAATCAAATTGGTTTTCATATATTATATCGGATTTTGTAATTCGGATACAAAATCGGAGTTCCATTAATATTGGTTTGATTCTTCGGATCCAGATCTATTTTGTCAACTCTAAATATAACTATCTCACCTCTTATTGTGATTATGTAGTTAGTCTTTCCATTTCAAAATAATAGTCGTTTTGATTTTTTACACGTATGTTAAGATCAGAATAAAGCATAGTTAAACTCAATATTAAATTTAAAATTTTATATCAAATAAAAATATAGATTCTAAACTTTTATTTGATATAAAAATTTAAATTTTATAATAAATCTAATTATATTTTTTACATGTTAATATACGTGATAAAAGTTAAAATAATTATTATTTTGGAACGTAAAAAGTACTCCCTCCGTCTCGTTAAGCTTTTCTTGTTTTGACTTTTTGTACTGTTCATTGTAAGCGATTGACTACTAATTTACACATAATTTGTAAGACAAAATATAGTCATGAGTGGTTTTGTTTGATTCGTATTTGTGAGTACTTTAATACAGTAAATTTTTTATATTTAATACTAATACGAAATTAAAGATATTAACGATCAAAGAGTGTGTGTTGGCAAACGCGCACATGATTAACAGGAAAAGTAATAAGAGACGGAGGGAGTATTTGTTTTATTTAATGCTCATCTCTTGAACTTCTGCACATCAGTTTCCGTACGGTTCTCTCCTCTTTTTTCTTTACGAATCGCGTACTTTATTTTCTTGATCTTTGTTCCGATCATTATAACCGCGGCTTGTATGGCTACGATTCTCTTGCATATGCCTTTTATTTTATTTCTCCTATCAGCATCCTGTATTATCCTTCGTCTTTTTTATTTTGGTTTTAGTCATCTGTGTGGCTCCCAGCATATAATGATTTCATCAACCAACCGAATGTGTATGTATATGATTAACTTAATCAAATTAATAATTCAATCCCATGTTTCCGCCTTTTTTTTCCGTCTGCTCCGTTGAACAGCTTGTACTGTGTCAGCATCGCCAACCCTCCGGTATAAGAATCTGATAGAACTCCCCATTCAGACTATCTGTCCTCCTCATATAATAAAAATAATCCCCTCCTTTTAGCGCCAATTATTAACGGAGAAATTTGGTGATAACAAATTTTGGAAGTTGCTAGAATAATAAAAATATTTTAATGAGATATTGTGGAGTTTTTGGATATTAGAAGTTTTAGAAGAACCGATGACTTAAGACACAAAATACAAATAAATACTTTACTAACATATTTTAACTTACTGTAGTTGCAGTAATAAATTGGAGAAAGCTCACATCAAGTCGGTAAAAGACGTACAATTTAAACGATATATTATATATCAGTGAGTCATTTTGGTATCTTGAAACCAAATAAAATTTGGTAGCTATCTTAATTCTGTCAGAACGGATGCTATCCCGGAACTAAAAGTTTTGGCAGATCATTATGTTACAAAATATTTCTATCGAGCGTCTAATAGAGAAACAGTGACTTCATTGGTGGTAGTTGTGATATTTTGGCTTGATGAATTGTCAGATACAAAATTGTTTCTTTCCGTGAAAAAACCAGGTTGTTTAGGCTGAGGTAGTATAATATCACTCCCCAACATCATAACAACATATGACATGTTTGGTCTGTCTTCTGGATCTTGCTGGAGGCATAACAAACCTATGTGAATTGATCGCAAAATTTCAGACTCATACTGCCCTGAGTAACCTAGTTGTTTATTTACCAGCTCCTCGGCCTTGCCTTCTTTATATAGGTTCCAAACCTGAATATGCAAAGTATGTATTGGTTGCGGATTTTAGATTGTAAGAACAGAACAACAGGAGAAAATCAAAATCTTACATGTCCTAGAAGATTGTGATGGTGATCTGGATGAAAGAATCTTCTGTTTCGTTTCCCAGTTACAATTTCAAGCACTATAACACCAAAGCTAAACACATCTGATTTTACTGAGAAAAGACCATCCAGTTGATACTCAGGAGACATGTAGCCACTGCAAGAGAAAACAACAAATTAAATTTAGATTAAAAGGAATTTTTTTAGTTACTACAGAAGTTATAATAGATTGCAAGTACGTACTATGTGCCAACTACTCTGTTTGTATTTGCTTCATTCTCATCTCCTCCAAAAATTCTAGCCATGCCAAAGTCCGATATTTTTGGGTTCAAGTTTTTGTCTAAAAGAATGTTGCTTACTTTCAGATCTCTGTGAATGACTCGTAGTCTGGAGTCCTGATGGAGATACAGAAGGCCCCGAGCAATACCATTTATTATGTTGAATCGAGTAGGCCATCCGAATGACTTGCTTCGTGTTTCATCTATATTTACGTTTGCTAAGTTAGACCAAGCTCAAAAATTTATCAAAAAACTTTGCACAAGTATTTACCATCATCAAGTTACATTTATACTACATAGTCGTCTGCAAATAAATCNAGGCCATCCGAATGACTTGCTTCGTGTTTCATCTATATTTACGTTTGCTAAGTTAGACCAAGCTAAAAAATTTATCAAAAAACTTTGCACAAGTATTTACCATCATCAAGTTACATTTATACTACATAG
Organism: Oenanthe javanica; assembly: GCA_008931105.1. Taxonomy (NCBI): domain Eukaryota; kingdom Viridiplantae; phylum Streptophyta; class Magnoliopsida; order Apiales; family Apiaceae; genus Oenanthe; species Oenanthe javanica. The sequence continues at coordinate 15,547 of QRFB01017328.1, read as the reverse complement.
TCGTCTGCAAATAAATCATTATTTTCATGAACGAAACGAAAAACTACCAAAGATAAAGAAATCCAAGCCTCTGTTTGGCAGATACTCATAAATCAACATCTTCTCTTCTTCTTCAATGCAGCATCCAACAAGCTTCACGAGATTCCTGTGTTGTAGTTTTGCAATGCAAACAACCTCGTTCTTAAATTCTTTGGTTCCTTGTCTGGAATTCTTTGACAGCCTCTTCACAGCTATCTCTTTCCCGTCATCTAATAAACCCTGAATTTTGAAATAAGTGTAAGTTGTAAATCGATCTACAATTGGTGACTTAACATATTAGAACATCTGGTTTACATCTTCACCTTGTAAACAGGACCGAATCCACCCTCTCCGAGCTTATTTTGCAAGGAAAAATAGTTTGTAGCTTTCGCTATTGTATCAAAATCGAGTAGTGGTAGCTCTAAATCTTCCTCTTGCCTTTCTTTGGACTGGACTTGCTCAGCTTCACGTTTTAACCTTTCTGTAAAGTGGATGATAAAGTCGTTGCAGGAATCATCCTTCACTAGCTTAATTTCTAAATAGTAACGAATTTCTATGATAAAAAAAATTCATTGGGAATTTTACCTTCCTGTATTTGTTTTATTTGTTTCTTCTTCTTCTGGTTCTTCCTTAATACACAAACTACCAAGCTCAGGCCTAGCAGAATCATTCCAATTGACACTGTCAAACTGATTATGACTTTCTCATTTTTGTTTCCCTTGGAGCCACCTGGGTGGAAATATATACTTGTAAATGAAGTTTATTTTATTTCTAATACATCGTCTAAATTGATTAGATAGTACTGTAAGACAGATCTTACAGACAACCATCGAGGCAATTTCTGTAAACATGCTGTCCATCAAGGCATAATTACAGTTACTATAAATCCTATAGATTTGTAAGATGGATTATGATATGTTAACATTTCCTTTGGCTGACTATGTAGCTCTACAAGGTGATTTATATGCGAAAATAATTTTATAATTAAGCTGTAAATTAGCTTGCCTGCAAAATACAAGAGCTCTATTGTATCAATATATCACCAAGAATTCTGCAGAAAACCTATCTATATAATTCCTCTATAGATAATAAAATGTTAAACATAATTATTGTTACCATGTGAGAAGCATTGTAAACTCCAGTGTCTTGGACAAGTTGTAAATATACAGTATGTAGCAACTGAAATGACAAAGAATGAGATTTAATTGCTAATCGTTGAGTTAAACATACCTAGTTCAGAAGATGCCATTCTTATGTAGATGTCTTGACCATCTCCATTAGGAATCTGTCTAATGTCAATCAGGTCATCAAACCAAAGTAAGCAGCCTGTTCCTTTGCTTACGTCTAAACTTGTATATGCCATGCACGAACAGTTCCTCAAGCATCGTACCTCACACTCTTTAAGAGTTGCGGTCTCGTTAATCCAAGAACTCCGTGTGTCAGGCAATTTCACATTTGAGTACTTAAGAAATCCATCCTTGGGGCAATTTAAGGGTGTTTCCCTGATACATCCACTAGAGTAATCACCCGTGAACCAATCCCTTGAAGACTTTGGCACAAACTTTATCAGACACTCACAAACTCTAGAGTTTGCAATGTTACAGCTACCAAATCTGCCACACTGTCCATACGTATCACAAATATCCTGGGGTGCATTTAGGAAAACAGCCCAACCTTTACTTTGATCAATCCATATCTTGCGCTGCAGAACACCATTCTGATTTAGCACAAATCTTGAAAAGATTGAGGAGTTAGCAATCTCATAGATATAGTAAATTCCCTGGTCATTGAATGTGAAACCAAGTTTGTAGATGTTGTTTCCTGGCCTAGGAACTCCGCTAAACGTAATTCCATTCCAGGATCCAAGCCTGTAAGTTTTAGTTGAACCATCTGTGGTGAAAAATTGAGGATATCCTTGAGGATAGCATCGATACGTAAACACACCTTCAGCCGGATCATCATTATTTTTCCAGGACGCTATAAACTTGTTTAATCCAGTTATCCTATCAATTCCAAACTGCATTCCTGGTAATAAAGTATCAGTTGGATAATCAAAACTCTGCCACAAGACCTTGTTACCATTTCCTTCTTTGACAACAAAATTTCCTACATCATCAAGTTGTGCAACTGGATTACCATTCTTTGTCGACGACGATGAATTGGAAGACCAGATGATCGTATTAGTAACGTTGGCAACGAGAGCCAAATTTCCTTGAGTAGTGACCCTTAAAACTCCGGATTTATCTTGTAGGGGGGAATTTCTGTTGGCAACCCAAACTACAGTTCCGGTGCTTACCTTCTTGTACCATATTCCAACGTATCGATTCTGAGAATTGCCGGGGCTAAAAAAGCCAAGTTCGAAGTACCCTTGAGGAGAAACAATAGTCTCACCATCTTTGATTACACCATTTGTTGGTATGATATCTTCTGCATTTATCGAGTTACCAAGTAAGTATGAATAGCATAGCAATATAAGGATTAGTACTTCCATTGATGTTTAAATTTTCCTACACAAGTGTTTTCAGAATTATGCTAAACGAAACTTCGATATTGGCAGGAAGAATCAAGTTACATATGAAAAACAATGGAAATCAACGTCAAGCAAATAAGACTCTACTGCTACTTTTTACACGCTCCATCTACTTTGTTAGTCAACGATTAAAATTTGATGGAAAATTACATATATTTTATAATTAAAAATTACATTTAATCCATTTTTAAAGATCTGATTAAAAAAATCCATTTTAAAATGCATTTTCAATTTTTTAAAATTATAAAAAGATGAATTTTTATTTTCAATCAAATTTTAATCAATTTGACTACCAACAACAAATACCAAAATATAATTTTTTAATTTTTATTTAAAAATATTCAAAAAATTTGTAAAATTATATTCATGTAAAGATTCAAATGGATAAATAATTGGAGAGAAATTAATTATAATTAGTAATTCCAAAATATGTTATATATGGCATTTTAAGTTAAAATATAAGGAATTTGTTACAATTTTTTTTGCTAAATAATTTGCTACAAAATTACTCAAACAGCTTCCTTATTTCAGTTTAATTAATAAAACATTCATTACTCTCATTTTCTTATCTTGTTTTCTCTGTATTCTCTTCATTTTCCTATTTTTATATATTATTATATAATATAGTATTTTAAATATATAATTCTCNAGCTTCCTTATTTCAGTTTAATTAATAAAACATTCATTACTCTCATTTTCTTATCTTGTTTTCTTTGTATTCTCTTCATTTTCCTATTTTTATATATTATTATATAATATAGTATTTTAAATATATAATTCTCGGAAATATTCTAGATAAAAAATTTCAGTCAAAGATGTTGTCATACCGGAGAAACAAACTTGGCCTTTGACAAATAGATCGCGTGTCGTATATTAAAGGTTATCATATTATTATTCGGTATTTTAAAAAATGGTGTTTTTTCTAGTTAATTGGTAGACAGAATCCTCCTGATTAATTGGAAACCGGGTTTAAGAATATTTTTTAAAAATTGTTCAAAATTAGTTGACACGGAAAAAATTGGTTAAAATGTTCAAAAATTGGTTAAACTTTTTTTTTTTAAGTTAAAATTTCAAAAAGTTTAATAATTAATATATTTTTATTATAGTAGTCGACTACTATATTCAAAACGTGGTGTGTTTAAATATAATTATATATGCATATTTATATTTATATTTTTTTGAGCATGGTATCATGTGATTCAAATCCCGTCTTTTAGGATATAGGCTTAGTTTGTTTACAGGATTTGTAGGTACACAAGTTCCTAGAAAAAGGTTATATTCATAAAATTCTTAGATTTATTAAAAGTTTGCGTTTAGTTTATCACTGTAATTTCAAATTTTTTTATTTAATTAATTACATATTTTCAAAAGATTCCGGTTTTATTAATAATAATAATAACTTTATTAATATAAATATAAAGATTAAAACTATTTTAAAAATTGTATATAGATATTAGAAACATATATATTTGACACTATTGTTTAGAAAATATATGTGTATTTTAATTTATTTTAAATATAAATAAATAAAATAATATATATTACTATAAAAATAAATAAAAGTCTAATTATAAAATATTATTTATAAAATATAATAGATTAGCCATGTAATTGGGGTGATCACAGATGAGCTATGTAACTAGATTACGATTTTACAGTAACCTAAATACTTAAGAAGTGTACATCATTCATTTTAAAAACTATACGACCAAACATCATAACTCATATAAATTTCATGAAAGTGTGAGTTAAATAACCCGGTCAGTGAAACCAAACGAGGCTTATAGTAGTCAACTAGTCCTGGTGTGTTTTATTGACCAAAACGTTGCATTTCACATTGTTAAAATATATTTTATTGATTTGATTCAGTGGTGTCCGCATCCAGCATACATATCAATAACGTTGACAAAGTCTCTAGCAACCTAATTAATGCTAGCAACTTACCTATACTCCTCCTAGATTTCACAATATCCTAACTTATTTATTTCATACTATATTTTAACATATTATTTTTAATTTATTTATTTTTATTCTTTCGATAATAATTTTAATTTTATTTAATATTTTTATATAATTTCTCATTCATTATTCCAAGGTATAAAGTTATTTATTAAATATGTGTTTTAGTTGTATAATCAATATTTAAAGTTTAATCCGAAATATATATATATATATATATATATATTATATAATTCTTAATTTATTATATTTGTGTTTATATATATTTGAAAAAGTTAAAATTTGTGCGTTTTATTTATGTATGTTTTAGCTAAAATATTAATATTTAAAATTTAGGAAAATAAACGGTTCAACAACCGGCCCAAATGAATCTTGGATGTTATAATAAATTATCAAATAAAATATACTAAGCATGATAATTTGATTAATTTTTATTTATAATCGAAATCTTCTGGTTGCATCTACACTCTTTTTTAAAAGTGAGAATTTCTACTTAAAATTTAAATATAGGCTAATTGAATATTATATAATTTCATTTACTAATAACATGCTGTATATTTAATTAGTAACATAAATTAAAATGCAACTAAAAATGAATATTAAAATTAATTAATTTTTACACACTCTTAATTAGATCCGTTTGTTGCTGCTCCACTGAGTACCCCTCTCTCCCCGTGTATTTCTTGTTCTATTCGAGGTAGATAACGAGTTGACTTTGAATAAACGATATTTAATTGTTTTTTATGTGTAGTAGCCAGGTGTAACACTTTTGGTTTGGCACACCAAAACACAAAACAAAGTCGGGCGACGCTGAGCTAGGCAGCAGCGCACGCATTAGTGCGCTTGGCGTAGGCGGTGTCATGGGACGACACATACGCGACAACTGGGGCGCCATGAATTTTTAAGATATTGAGTTGGCTTGTGGACTAATTTTATGTGGGCAAAACACTTAGATAGGAGCTGAAGCTGAAGTCCAAGTTTGTTAAGTCAAGGCATGAGTTGGACACATGTTTTGTGGGATAAAAGGAGAATTTGAGTGTCATGCATGGGAAGGCACCAAATTCGGGAGTAATTAAAATGATATATATATATATAGGCTTATATATATAAATGACAGACTTTGGATGTTGCAAATAACTGCCCAACAGTTGGTGAAATCATGGGGAGCAGTTGGAGCATGGGTCTGGGCAGTTGTGGAACTGCCATGCAGTTATGAAAACTACCATGCAGTTATGGAAACTGCCCACCGGTTGGAAATTCGAAATGCATGTATAAATAGGCTAATTTATATATGTAATTGGGATATAGAACAAGTAATAGAATTCTGCACTTGTAATATTTTATGCTAGGCAGTTAGGCAAATGCTGAAAACATAATACTTGGTTGTAATCCTTTATATTTATGGTAATATAAAGTTGGGCTATGGAGCTCATAAATTCTGTGTGTTTTACATTTGCTTGGTAATTAAACACACTTACACACACGAGCAACTTGGTGTTGCTCTCTTGGTTCTTTGTAATTATGTTGCAAAGTTAATTTAGGTTGCTGGGCGACAACCTCTTGGGAAGGCTGACTGGTTTTGTGGTGAAATCAGGCCGCGCGGGATCAAAATCAAAGTTGGAAAAATTGACCCCGTGACAACTGGTATCAGAGCTTCGTTGTCAGTTTTGTGGGCTTAAACAATGATGGTTGGAGGAAATATAACTGGTGAAAGGTTGGCTAGGTTGGAGGAATTCGTGGGAGTTCCATTGTCAACAGATGACATTTGTTTGCAAATCAAGTTCAAGTTCTGAGGGAAGGAATTTGTTGCGTTTAAAGAGATGATGATTGGGGTGATGGTTACAAATGATGGAAAATTCATTGATCTATTTACAACAACTGCTGCATTGTCTGAGATGGTGAAGGACGAGTTGCAAAAGATGGCAGATGAAGTTGTTATTTTAAAGAGGGTTGTTGCAGGTGGTCATGTTGGTGACACAAGAGAGGGCCACTCGAAGGTAAAGATTCCAGAACCAAAAGCCTATGGTGGCGCAAGGGTTGCAAAGAATCTGGAAAATTTCTTATGGGACATAGAGCAGTACTTCAAAGTTGCCCGAATTGATGAAGGTGATCAAGTTTCAATCACGCGTATGTACTTGGTGGGCGATGCTAAGTTATGGTGGCGAACTCGTACCGATGGTGATGCGAGTGTGGACAGGCCCATCATAACCACATTCGAGGCATTGAAGAAGGAACTTAAGGAGTAATTTCTGCCACTTAATGCTTCCTGGCTTGCGAGGGAAAATTTAAGGAATCTCAAACAAACGGGGACTGTTCGAGATTATGTGAAAGAATTTAGTTCTTTATTGTTGGATATAAAGAACATGTCGGATGAAGACAAGTTGTTCAACTTCTTGGCTGGCTTAAAACCTTGGGCACAAGCAGAATTAAGGAGGCAGGCTGTCAAAGACTTGCCAATTGTTGTGGCTGCTGCTGATAGTTTGGTTGACTACAATAAAGCTGGTTCTTCAAGTGACGCTGATAGAGGGAAAAACAGTGGGAAGAATTATAGGGATGAGGGCAGAAACAAGAAGAATGAAAATAAAAATGGCAATGGGGATGCCAAGAAATCGAGGCAGTCTAAAGGCATTGGTGACAAGGGGTGTTTTATTTGTGATGGGCCACATTTAGCAAAGAATTGTCCCAGAAAAGAGAAACTGAATGCTCTTTGTGTTGAGGAGCAGAATGAGGAAAATGAGGAGGTAAATGATGGGGTGCCTGCTAGGGTCAACCCTATGTGTTTGGTAACACTAAGGACTGAGCAATCTGTTGAAGGCGACGGGTTAATGTACGTGAAGGATTTAGTAAATGGTAAGGCAGTAATGGCTTTGGTGGACACGGGTGCTATAAATAGTTTTATTGCTGCGCATTGTGTTCGTGAACTTGGAATGGAATGGGCTCCAAGCTCACATCAGATTAAGACGGCGAATGTTGAAGTACAGCAGATTCGGGGAACTTCAAATGTGGATTTGAAGGTTGGTAAATGGACATATAACTTTGGGTTTAGTATTGTTGTCTTTGATGATTTCGATTGCATTCTTGGCAGGGATTTTTTGCAATTGACCAAGAGTGTTGTCATACCACATCTTGGTGGGTTTTTGATTAAGGATAAGGCATGTCCTTGT